>JAJONZ010031697.1:0-16578 GCA_029582445.1 Solanum paucissectum
TCAGTTTAGTCAGGATGTCGTGGGTCTTGTCCCGACTTCCATCTTTATCAGTTAGAGGCTTCATAGATAGTCAGTATAGTTGAGAAGTTTGTATTATTTATTTATTTTATTAAATATTTCAAAGACTTAAGTTGCCAATTTTGGGCCGAGTTGAATATATTTTATTATTCAGAGTTTTCATTTGAGTTAAAGTTTGAATTTAAGTTTTATGAAATTTTATTTAAGTTTTAAACTTTGTATGCTTGAATCAATTTTCCGCTTGTAGTCAGCGAGGATGAGGGTTCGCTTGGGGACCATCAATGGTCTTCGAGTGCCAGCCACGTCCAGGGTGTAGGCTCGGTCGTGACACGGTACCTAAAACCACGGTGTCAGCGAACCACTCAACGGCAGTAAAGTACACTTAGAATAGTAGATTTAGTAGTAGTAGAAGAAGTCCAGAAAAATTTGTTCAACTAAAATTAGAGGAAATCCCTCAATTTATAGAAAACAAAGGGTAGTGTGAAAAGGTTCTTATTGTGCCTTACCGAAAAGGTCACAATCTTTCAGAAAAGTGACAATCTTTCGGAAAGGTCACAACCTTTCATAAAAGTCACAACTTTTCATAAAAGTCGCAACTTTTCATTAAAGTCGCAACTTTTCATAAAAGTTGCAACTTTTCATAAGAGTCACAACTCTTCATAAAAGTTGCAACTCTTCATTTTCTATTCACACCTTTTAAAACCCAACAATCACCCGCATGAATGGGGAATGACTCCAAGACAAAGAAATAAACAAGTATGTGTACGTTATATGCAAGAATTAATTGCATCTGGATAGGTAGGTTTCCCCTTGGACTTTCCATAGTGAACATATGTCTGATATACTCGGTCAGTCGGTAGATGTGATATCTTTGAACCGTCGAGCTTTGGTGTATACCTAGACAACCATATGTCACACAGTTAACCCTTTACCGTTTATAGTTCTTATGGTTGTGTTCGTTTCAGCTATGAACACCTCATGTTTTATGAGTGTATAGAGAGATGGGCTTTTGACAATCATCCGCTTTGGAACAACTTACACTTCACATTCACATAGGTGACTTCTAAACGTGTTATCGCGTAGATACACTATTTGGTCAAATCTGCCAAACTTAGCAAATCATTAAAATCTTTAAGCTTTATTAACTCATTAACAAGCCTTAATGTTGTATCCTTGTTCATGAGCATTGTCTTCATCATGGGAATGGATTAAGTTGGTTGACAATGCCGAACTGTTAGTCACAACTTTGTTTTTCTCCTTGAATCTAGCTCTTGGGATCTCCAGTTTGCTAGATAGAGTTACCACCATGATGACTTGTCCTAAGCTGTAAACCCATTCCCTTAGATGATCTTTCAACTTTCTCTCTAGTTAGGCCTTTTTGTAAGTGGATCCGACACATTATCCTTTGACTTCACATAGTCAATTGTTATAATTCCACTAGAGAGTAGTTTTTTAACGGTATCATGTCTATGTCTTAAATGACGAGACTTTCTGTTATACATCATGCTCCATGCCCTACCTATTGCATCTTGACTATCGAAGTGTATGCATACTGATGCCAAAGGTTTGGACAAAAAAGAATATCTATCAAGAAATTCCAGAGTCTTCAACTTATTCACCGGCATTATCTAAAACACCTGGCTCAGAGATCATTGAAGAGCTAGCGATACATGTCTTCTGGAAGATTTCCAAGAGACTGCCCCTCCACCAAGAGTAAATACATATCCACTCATGGATTTTACTTCATTTGATCCCGGTGATCCAATTTTCATCACTATATCCGTTCAATACTATAGGATATTTGTATAATGCAAGGCATAGTTTTGAGTATGTTTTAAATACCCCAAAAATCTTTTCATTGTCATCCAATGAGTTTGATTGGGATTATTCGTGAACCAACTCAGTTGATTAATAGCACATGCTATATCTGATCGCGTACACTTTCTGATATACATCATACTTCCCAATACTCTAGCATAATCCAATTGTGAGTCACTTTCACCTTCATTCTTTTGAAGTGCAAAGCTCACATTATTGGAGTCTTGAAAGTATTAAAATCCAAATATTTGAACTATCAAGTACCTTTTCAATTAAATGAGACCGTGACAATGCTAAACATCTTGGAGTTCTAAGGATTTTTATAACTAAGATCACATCAGCAACTCGACGATCTTTCATATCAAAGTTGCTTTATAGCATATGTTTAGTAGCATTTATGTCATTAGTGTGTCTACTGATGATCAACATATCACAAATATACAAACAAACAATGACCTTGTGATTTTAATGTAAACGCATTTATCACTTCCATCATTCTTACATCCATTTACGAACATAGTTTGGTCAAATTTCTTATGTCATTGTTTGGGTGCTTGTTTTAGTCCATAATGTGACTTAACAAGTTCGCACACTTTATTTTCTTTACCTGGAACCACAAAACCCTCGGGATGTTCCATGTAAATTTCTTCCTCTAATTCTCTATTTATGTAAATTGTTTTCACATTCATTTGATTAATTTGGAGGTCATATACCGCAGATAATGCATTTAACATCCGAATGAATGAAATTCTAGTTACTGACAAGTATGTGTCGACAAAATCAAAACCTTATTTTTGTCTACAACCTTTGACAAAAAGTCTTGCTTTGTATTTGTCAATAGTTCTATAGACTTTCATTTTCCTTCTGAAGATTCCCTTTGAACCCCAAGGTTTATTTTCTGGAAGAAAATCAATTAACTCCAAATATGGTTGCTCAAGACTGAATCATTCTCTTTATTGACATCATCTTTCCAAAAGGATGAGTCTATAGAAGACACAAGAAATGTTATAAAATCATATTCGAAGGAAGTAGATATCCTTTGACATTTACTACGCCTCTGAATCTTTATTAAGTACTTTCTCTTTTTCTCCTTTCCAAGGTCTTTTAGACCCTTCACTAGATAACTCAAGTCTAATTTTACAGTCCATAGTCATAGGTCCTATTTTAATCCTTTTAGGAATAGGAACTTGGACTTTGGCTGGACACCCCCACACTTTGAAATATTTCAAGATAGATTTCTTTCCTTTCCATTTCTCATATGGAATAGATTGTGTCCTGAACAAACAAAATATTTTATTTCTTTCTTTCTGAAAAGACAAATTTTTGTTGTTCCCTTTTGCTGTAAGGATAGCTTCTCCACACAAGTTTTGTGGTAAACCTGAACTTATAAGTAATGTAGCAATCATTTCCTCCAAAGTTCAAATTTTTTTCCATTCTGCAATTCCATTAGATTGAGGTGAATAGGGCAATAGTTTGATGGATAAATACACTTTCCGAACATATTTCTCCAAAAGGAGATTTATATTCTCCATCCCTATCACTTCTTATCTTTTTCCCAACTGATTTTCAACTTCAATAGTATAGTGTCTAGACATTTCTATTGCTTCATCCTTACCATTCAACAAATAGACATAGTCGTGTCTAATGCAATTGTCAATAAAAGTTATGAGATACATTTTCCCACCACGAGATGGTGTTGACTTCATATCACAAATGTCAGTGTAAATCAACTCTAAGGGATTAAAATTTCTTTCAACAGATTTATAAGAATACTCAGCACACTTTGATTCCACACAAACTTTACATTTTTATTTATTGCACTCAAAGTTAGACAAAACTTCTAAGTTGATCAGTTTTCCTTATAAGGTTTTGTAATTGACATGCCCCAAGTGTTCATGTCACAAAAAGTTTGATTCAAGAAAGTAAGAACAAATAAAAATATTGAGTTTGGAAAGCTCTCCGCGAGGTAGGTTTTTCTCACAAATATTGTGTTCCTCTTTCTTACAATTTTGTATGATACAAACACTGTTTAGAGTCATCACCTTGTCAAATGTCCTTTTGGAAGGACCTTTCCATAACTTTCAATTTGATTGTTATAGAACTACCCATGAACAAAGTTTCATCGGATTTAATAAAGGCAATATAGTCCAAATGCTTCTTTTACAAAACATGACAAATGACTATTCACCATTATTCATATCTATACAAATAGTTATATTTAATAGACATATCTTTTCATGAAAAATCACAACATTTTATGTGACTTTTTCCATAAAAGAACTCAATCATTTTGAACAAGTATACATATAATTTGGTAGTTTACTAGTCATACCATATACTAGTAAACGAGAAACTCAACGACCACAATATCAGATATACTCCAAGAATTTTGTGGGTCTAACATAATCCAAAAGTATTATCGAATTTCATATCGTGTGCTCCAAATTTAAATTAGAGACTAACTCTCAATTTATCTTAGTCATAAGCAAAGAACCCCCCCACATTTTAAATATGATCTCAAAAATATTTTTCAAGTATTTAAAAATAGTTTTTCGACATATTTTTTTTCTCATGCTATCAAAGTGTCATTGGCAACATGAAACCACTTTTGAAAATATTCTTCTACAAAAGAATTATAGTGCTTCAATTCCATTTGACAATTTTTACACAATGTCAAAGTTCATTGTATAGAGGCACAGAATCACAAATTCTATCTCACTGGTATTTTTCCTCCATCACAAATAGACACATCACTTAGTATTTAAAATACTAACAATAAAGACAAAATTATTTTTTTGTACAATTTGTTTCTATATAATAGTGAAGTTTATAGAAAATCAAAAGTACAATATTGACTTATTATGTGAAGTTTTTATATTCTTCAAACCAATTGCATAGTCTAGTTTATCCAGAGTAGAATTCTACAAAAGATTTTAGTCTACAAAAATCAGACACAATCAAATTTCACATGGAGTACAAAACTACAAAAGTTTTTTTCAGTCTCCAAACAGAATTGAACATATTCATAGATTATCACATAGATATGCTTTTCTTTTCAAATAGCCTTCCAACAATAACATTTTGACATAATATTTTATCAAACAAAAATGTGGATCTCTCATTCTGCAAACTAAAGAATTTTAAAGGCAACACTTTTCTCCAAGGAAAATTCATTCAAAAAACCATATGATTTGTAGATATTTTTCCAAAGACATACATGATAAATATCAAACTTGTTAACTTTTACAAACTACTTTCCTCCTTAGATAAATAATAAGAAGGTTACCTGGTGTAATCTTTAATCGAAATACAACCAATTCGTCTAGTACATTCTAACTTCGACCTTGTTAAACAAAGCACCAAATTCTAGAGAAGTAATGCATTAATACTCTACTTCCATAATATGTTTCTCTCAATCAGTAGAATACAAGAAATACCAACAGTATAATAATTTTCTTAAGATTTGTGTACATCATGTATTCCTAAGCTACTTAGAACAAAACTTTGAAGAACTTAGTAAGAAAAATAAAATTTAAAGAGTATTTTCTAATTAGAAAATTAAAATTAGGAGAGAAAATATAATCAGAAATAGATTAAAAACAATATAAAAATATTTTTCTCAAAGAAAAACAATCGAGCCTACTGAATGCACAGTGTCCTCTTAAGGAAATTATTCCCCTCAAGTACCCGAGGTTAATGGAATATATCCTCCCAGGATAGAACAATCTTATTCACCGATGTATCGGTACCTAAAACCACGGTGTTAGCGAACCACTCAACGGCAGTAAACTACACTTAGAATACTAGATTTAGTAGTAGTAGGAGAAGTCCAGAAAAATTCGTTCGACTAAAATGAGAGAAAATCCTCAATTTATAGAAAACAAGGGGTAGTGTGAAAAAGTTCTTATTGTCCCTTACCGGAAAGGTCAGAAACCTTTGGCAAAGTCACAATCTTTTAGAAAGGTCACAACCTTTCATGAAAGTCACAACTTTTTATAAAAGTAACAACTTTTCATAAAAGTCGCACCTTTTCATAAAAGTCGCAACTTTTTATAAAAGTTGCAACTTTTCATAAGAGTCACAACTCTTCAAAAAAGTCGGAACTCTTCATTTTCCATTCACACCTTTTAAAACCCAACAATTTTGAAAGAAATCCCTTTTAATTACAATCTCACCATGTCTTCAACCTTCTCTTTTTTGTACCTATATAGCTCCCAAGATGATTTAACAGTGAACTTACCATTGTTAGTTTCAGTCCACCAAGCTTCATCATCTTGATTACAGATATATGCAGGATGCAAGTTAGATTGGACATGTACAACATACTCAGGAACAAGCTCTCCAATTGGTTGATAGTTCCATGTCCTTTCTTCCTTTAGACACTCACCAAAGTCTTTGATGGGATGATAGATTTTCACCTCAAATGCATGTAAATGCAAAGGTCCCATATTATACGAGTTATGATACCATATAGTAGAACTATCTCCTCTAGGTTCCCACCATATGTGATGTTATAGTAACCATGCCCCCCCCCCCAATTCACCAGCATATGTTTCCAAATGTGAGAACCTCATTTCCATTGAAGAAGGGCAGGTATTTGCTTCCTACAATACTTTATCCATATAAAATTAAACTATAATGTACCTTGAGTTTAGGAATAGCTTTTAAGAATTTTGGTAGTGTGAGATAAAATAAGGAAATATTTTTAAGCACTTATTCATAACTTGTGATTTTTTTTTGGCTTATAAGAAAAGAGATATAATCCTACGCAAATAGGATCTTAGTCTTATCTCATGCACTACACAAGCACAAAATCTACCAAGAGAATAAACCTTATTTACTTGTTAGTTATACTAAAGTACTTAAAGTTGTGAATTCATAATGACTTTTGTTTGTATGAGTATTTAAAATATTTTGGGATATCTCAAAATTAGAAATAGTCATCTAGTATTCAACTTGTCAATAGGAAGATATTCAACACATAATTTCAGAAGTATAATGTATTCAATATTAATAACTTTAAGATTGAACACATTAAATTTAAATTAAGAATATACCTCAAGAAATAGTACTAGATTAATTGTGGCTGAAAATAGCTAAAATAAAAGTTCCAAGTTCCGTATAAGATAAAGTAGAAAATATGAGTTAAAAAATTAAATTTAGAGAAACGAGAAAAGAACAAGATGCTCTAAGCATAATCTATGAAGACTTAGAGAAATAGAAAATTGAAGGAAACATTATGAATCCTCGTAACACAACATAACAAGTAGTATCAGTTTATTTTGAGCTTACTCGAGAGATGTACTTTTTCAAGCCTTTGTGGATGTATGAGTTTAACTTTCTAAATATACAGTTATACCACTATCTCTTGAAGACTTAGTGTACACACTTGAAACCTAAAGTTAATTGTTCCATGAATTAAATTATGCATATTGTTCTTCTTTAACCTGTAGAAATTTTGCAAGAGGAATCGATATATGGATTCAACCGAACCAGACTCCTCATAATGGAGATATAAAGATTTTTGCGGTAAAAAAGAGCTGAAATGGTTGTTTAATATGATGTGCTTAGATACGTATGTTCTTAATTCATTATACTAATGTTTTACAATTTGGAAATTTCATAACGCAGAGGGATATAATGTTGATCGAGGCAAAATGTGGACTAAGACTCATAACAGAAAAGATGGATGTTATATAACTGAGGCGGCTAGGGAGATTGGGGTAAGTAAAGCATTCTTTCTATATATGGTTACTCGAGTAAACTGAAGAAATGATTTGTTCTTGGATATTAGTAATTCGGTATGTTTGCGGATATTCTTACCGAGAGAAGCCTTGATGGTATTCCGCAAACTAATAGTAGATCCATTGTCTTTGCAGTTTGATACCTTTGTCAAATGAAAGAAAAAAGGGGTGTTAAATAGGTGGAGAAGATGAAGCACCTACTTTTTCTTGAAAATTTAAGAGTCAATGCGTGCATAAGACCCTTTGTCATGCCAATGTACCACCCAAGATGACCACTGTAATTTTTATTCTTCTTTCGAGAGAAGATTAATTGAAAAAGACTGAATTTCCCTTTAGAGAGTCCCATTTTATTTTATTCACTAATTGAATAAAAGATAAATGGAACATCTAAAAATTAAAAAAAAAGGTGTATTATGTAAAATCTATTTAAATCTAATAATTAAGACCCAAGATTAAAATGTAAATCAGCTAACTAACACAAAATCCAAACATCTAATATATTTTGAAGATCAAACACTATACAATAAATAAAATATAATAAAAATTTAAGAAAAGAATCAAACCAACTGATTGAAAATATTGTGATAGTGGCGGATTTGGATAGGGAATGAGAAGATGAGAAGAGTGATATAGATTTTTGGGTGAATGGTGGTCACCAAAAAAATTTCCCGTAAAATTATTCGATGAAGTTTTGACATAAAACTTATATCAAAAGATAATCATTAAAGAACACTACCCATTTATGTTAGCGTTATAGAATGGAGATGACCGAAACTCTAGAAATCTATAAAGAAAGTGATGGTTAGTATTCGATTTTTCTTAAATCTACGAAGTTTGGCTAGGAATACAAATAAATGGTTTATGGATTTGTGTAGAGGAGGGTGGAAGGAAGAATTGGTGGAAATTTGAAGTAATTTTTCTGCGACAGTGGTGGTGGCCAACGGCGGCGACCGACAGTGGTAGAGGCGGCCAATGGCAGTAGTGGTTGGAAATACAGGGGAGAGAGGAAAAGTTACAAAAATAATAGGACCAATATCTGATTTTTGAGGTCTTTTGTATTATGATAGGGTAAAACGAGATTCATTGGATCAAAAAAATTATGAATGGTGGAGATTAAAATTTGAGTCATAGTTATAGGAGTAGATTTAAAATTGATTGGGCTATTAGAATTGGATTCAAATTAGTCAAATTCAATCAAAACTGAGCCCTTTAGGCTAATTCATTATTTTTACATAGAAAGACAATAAAATATAACATTAACAAACAAAAAAATACAATTAAATATGTCAGAAATTAGGAGTTCACAAAAGTCAGGCCTGGAAATTTTACTTTGATGGAGTAGTCAATACAAAAGGCACAGGGATTGGGGCAATTCTCATATCGCCCACAGGGCAACATTACCGTGCAATAGCTCGACTTGATTGTGTTGGGAGATTCTGATTTGCTTATTCGGCAAGATCAAGGCGAATGGAAAACTAGAGACGTCAAGCTTCTTCCATACAAACAATGTGTGGAAGACCTCAACAAAAGGTTTAAGTTCATCTACTTTAGATCTATTAAGTTCATCAACTTTAGATCTATCCTCAAGTTTCATAATGAATTGACTGATACCTTGGCTACATTGGCCTCAATGCTTCCATATCTTGGCAACACTTGCATCACTCCTTTGGAAATTCAAATTCATGACCAACACTACTATTCTAAAAAATTGAAGTAGTATAAGATGGTGAGGAATGGTACCTAGACATCAAGCACTTTTATGCTGACAGAAAATATCCAGAACATGCTAATGGAAGCTAGAAAACTATTAGGCGTCTGGTTGGTTGTTTCTTTTTTAGTAGGAAATTTAATATAAACGAACCCCAAATTTAAATTTGCATAGATGTGTGGCTACTGAAGAAGATGAGGCAATAATGAATGAAGTACATGATGAGATATGTGGATCACACATGTATGGATATGTCCATGATATAAAAGTTACTTCGAGTAGGGTATTACTGGCTTATGCAATGGGATTGCTTTCTCTTTGTGACCAAAGATCATCGGTGTCAAGGTATTTAATTCATTCACCTCCTTGAGAGTTACACCCTATGACCTTTCCTTGTCACTTCGCCGCATGGGGAGTCGATGTCATTAGGCAAATTGAGAAAAAAGCTTCCAAAGGACATCGATTCTTTTTGGTCGCAATTGATTAATTTACCAAATGTGTGGAGGCAGTCACTTTTAATGTCACTAAGAAGGCAATCGTAGATTTTTTCCATTCTAACATCATTTGCCATTTTGTTATGCCAAGAACTATCATCACATACAAAACTACAAATTTGAATACCAATTCAAAATTGTGCATCACAATTCTACTCTATACCGACAAAAATCCAATGGAGTTGTTGAAGATGCCAACAAAAACATAAAAAAATCCTCATAAAGATAATTCAAGGAACCAAAAAATGGCATGAAAAGTTACCTTTCATACTTTTGGGATACCGTACAAAAACACACACTTTGATTGGTGCAACCCCTTACTTGCAGGTGTATGAAACTAAGGCGGTAACACCAACAGAAATTGAAATTCAATCTCTCCAAATTATTGTGGAAGTCAAAATTGAGGATACTGAATGGGTAAAAACTCTATTAGATTAGCTAACATTAATACATGAAAAAGATTTGGCGGATGCTTATTTTGGTTATCTTTATCAGCAATGTATGACTCGTGTATACAACAAAAGGGTGCACATAAGACATTTTGAAGTAGTACAACTTGTCTTAAAATGCATTCTTCCGTACCATAAAGAAGGGAAATTGCTCCAAATTGTCATGGTCCATATCTTATCAAGGAAGTGTTTTCCAAAGGAACATTGCACCTTACTGATGTGGAGGGAAAAATCACAGGCATAATTGTTAATACAAACGCTGTCACAAGATACTACATCTAATGTCTTTTAATATATAGTGACAAATGACGGTTGGCATTTTATGGTTAGGAAGATGAAGGCCCCTCGTTCCAAAGAAATAAATAAAAATCAATCAATCAAAAAAAAATATCTTCTCTTTGAAAGTTTGAACCGTTCGTCCTGATTCTGAAATGATACATAGGCAACCCTTTTGGGTTCGGTCATACTATCAAAAAAATTAATATTCTATTATTCAGAAGAGTTGGGGTATTTTTTTTTTCTTGGTTACAATAGTTCCAAAATTGTAGTTCAGTTTATGGTTCTGTTCGGCAACCCCAAGCTCTCACTAGGTTTAAGTACACAAATCTATTGAATTTGCTTCAAACTTTATCTTATCATAATTGAAACTTTTACCTTAGCAGATTGGACTATGATCTGATACACATACCACTATTTGCTTTATTAATTATGTAGATGCCTCCTAATATATGGTGTACCATATTTGGTTAGATTGAGTATCCTCTTTTCTGCACTATAAATTTTTTGAATGTGGTTGATCTAAAAATCACCTACAAAAGATAAAACTAAATTAGCAAAAAATCTACAAGAGTATTTCCTGTTCTAAAGGAATGTTTACTCATGCGAAATATCTCTTCTAAATCTCCTGATAATACTAATCTCCAATGCCACACTCCATGACATTTTCCACTCTCCCTCTAAAATATGCACCTTAGCTAAAGAGTCACTCTCAATAATGATATTAGCAATTTCATGCTCAATAGAGTAATTAAGACTCTTCATTATAGCTCTAGCTTCAGTACTTATTAGTTGTATCATGAATTTTGAAACATTTAGCTTTTACCGGATTACCACTACGATCTCCGATACAAAAGACTACTGAAATAGGACAATGATTTCCTTTAGATGCTCCATCAGTGCTACACTTCCATAAATTAGGAGGAGGGTTCTATCTAACAATTTAAAAAGAGTATTTAGGTTTGTACTATTCCAATTCTGAAAGAATAAGAGGCCAAGAGTTTCTGATGCATTTCCCTTTAAATCTAATAAGAATGAATTTTAAAATTGTATCATTAATAACCCATAGTACTCTAAATTCTGAAAAGGAACCTCTGTGAATAATAGTATTCATTCTCTTCCACTAAAACTATAAAAATAATGCAAGGATATCCTGGAAAACGACCTTTACTCTATAGTTGCCTTCAACTGCCCACCACAACCTTATGGACTGCTTCATGTTGAGAATAGGGCCCACAATTCCAATAGCACTAATAAAGTGGCTTCAAATTCATGTACCGTATTCTCATGTCAGAAAAAGATGTTCCATAGTATCTTCTTTCAAAATTATACAACATCTACAATTCCAAGAATAATGAGAGTTCCATCTATGCACTAGAGAAGCTAGATGGATCTTTTTGAACCAAATTCTTTGAGCAAGAAAGAGGATTTCGAAAGAAATCCCTTTTATCCACAATCTCACCATGTCTTCAACCTTCTCTTTTTTGTACCTATATAGCTCCCAAACTGATTTAACAGTAAACTTACCATTGTTAGTTCTAGTCCACCAAGATTCATCACCATGATTACAGAGATAAGCAGGATGCAAGTTAGATTGGACATGTACAACATACTCAGGAACAAGCTCTCCAATTGTTGGATAGTTCCATGTCCCTTCCTCCTTTAGAAATTCACCAAAGTCTTTGATAGAATGACAAGTCTTCACCTCAAATGCATGTAAATGAAAAGGTCCCATATTATACTAGTTATGATACCATATAGTAGAAGTGTCTCCTCTAGGCTCCCACCATTTCTGATGTTATAGTAACCCCTCCCCCCATTCACAAGCATGTATTTCCAAATATGGGAACCTCCTTTACATTGAACAAGGGCAAATATTTTCTTCCTACAATACTTTATTCATATAAAGTTAGACCATAATTCACCTTGAATTTTGAAATAGATTTTAAGTATTTTTGTAGAGTTAGCTAAAATAAATATTTTTACGCACTTATTCATAACTTGTGATTTTTTTGGCTTACAAGAAAAGAGATATAATCATATACAAATAGGCTCTTAGTCATATCTCACGCACTATACAAGCATAAACTCTACCAAAAGAATAAAACTTATTTGCTTGTTTGTTGTACTAAAGTTCTTAAAGTTCTTAAAGTTGTGAATTCTAAATGACTTTTGTTTGTATAAGTATTTAAAATGTTTTGAGATATCTCAAAATTACAAATAGTCATCTAGTATTCAACTTGTGAATAAGAAGATATTCAACACATAATTTCAGAAGTATACTGTATTTGGAACTTTAAGATTGAACTCATTAGATTTAAATTATAAATATACCTCGAGAAATAGTACTAGATTAATTATGGCTGACAACACCTAAAATGAGAGTTTCAAGTTTCGTATAAGATAAAGTAGAAAATATTACTTAAAACATAACATTTAGAGAAAGAAGAAAAGAACAAGATGGTCTGAGTATAATCTATGAAGGCTTACAGAAATAGCAAATAACAAGTTGTATCAGTTTATTTTGAGGATGTACTTTGTCAAGCCTTCATATTTTCGGATGAAGGTTAGGAAGTCAATTAATAGTAATAGTAATATTTCCCAATGTAAGAAATTGTTGACGCAATTCTTGATAGTTATAATATAAATTTCTTTGGATAGTCTACTTAGTTACTACGATCCGATTACTATATGATTTTTAAAAATATATATTCATTTATTTGATGTTTCAAGTTCTTATCTACCTGCCTTATTTATACGAATTTCTCTTCTAATGTAGTAACTTGTAATTTTCTTATTATGTTTGGTTGAAATAATATTATTTGATTATTAACGTCTATAATAGTAGATTTTTTTTGGTGGAGACTAATGTGGTGATTCAAAATAAGTTAGGTAGAAGACTTTTTTACTCTAGTTTTTCTTCTATTACAAAGCTTCTTAAAAGTTATTTTTGAATAGTTTTATTCTTATTTGTATCCCCATAGATTGTAATTCTAAGTGTATGATAATGAGAACACCGATCGATTCAAGTTTTCCTTATAAAATCGATGGCGATAATAATAATAATGTATTTTCACCGGTCCTGCTCCGATGATGTTGAGATCTACGAGTAAAATTGGTGGTGGAGAAGGTAGTTATATTGTTTCAGCGATTTTCGATGGAAACAAAGTAGAATTTAATGTTCCTGTCCAGAGGACAATTGGCGAGAGAAACAAGGACGATATTGTTGTAGATAGGAATGTAATTGGTGTTCCTGCTCCGAAGATGTTGAGTTCTATAAGTAAAAAAGGTTGTGATGAAAATGATGCAGTTTCACTAGTTACTAGTTATAGATAGTAATAAAACAACATCATTTTCATCCTTATCGATTTTAATCACAGAACTTAGAATCTTCGGAGCAGGGACACCAACTACATTCCTATCTACAATCGGAGAAACGACATCGTTCTTCTAGCTTCCGCCAGTAGTCCTCTTGGCAAGAATAACAATTTTCACTTTGTTTCCATCAACAATCTATGAAACAACATAGGTTCTCTCTCCATCTCTGATTTTACTCGTACAACTCAACATCACCGGAGTGGGAACACGAATCAGTGAAACCGCATCGTTTTCATCACCATTGATTTTTGAAGGACAACAGGAACCGGACGGTGTTTTTGTCATCATACAATAAAAGTTAAAATATTTGGATTTACTCTACTTTCTAAAAATTGTAGAATTTATAGAAGATATATTCTGTGTGGATAAAGTATTCTTGATGATTCAGTGTACACACTCGAAACCTAAAGTTAATTGTTCCCCGAATTTAACTATTCATATTGTTCTTCTTTAACTTGTAGAAACTTTGAGAGAGAAATCAGTATATGGATTCGACAGAACCAAACTCCTCATACTGAAGATGTGAAGATTTTTGCGGTAAGAAGAGTTGAAATGGTTGTTTAATATGATGTGCTTAGCTAAGTATGTTCTTAATTCATTATACTAAAATTTTACCATTTGAAAATCTCATAAGCTAAGGGAAAAAATGTTGATCGAGGCAATATGTGGACTGAGACTCATAAGGGAAAAGATGGATGTTATGTAACTAAGGCTGCTAGGGAGATTGGGGTAAGTATTCTTTCTATGCATGGTTAACGAGTAGACCAAAGAAATGATTTTTTCTTGGGTATTAGTAATTCGGTATGGTTGTGGATATTCTCACCGAGAGAAGCCTTATTGGTATTCTGCAAACTAATAGTAGATCGATTGTCTTTGCGATTTGATAGCTCTGTCAAATGAAAGAGGATTGGGGTGTTAAGTAAGTGGAGAAGATGAAGGACCCTCTTTTTTCTTGAAAAATTAAGAATCAATGCGTGCATAAGGCCGTTTGTTATGCCAATGTACCACCCAAGATGACCACTGTAATGTTTCTTCTACCAAGAGAAGATCAATTGAAAAGGACTGCATTTCCCTTTAGAGAGTCCAATTTTAATTTATTCACTAATTTAATAAAAGCTAAATGGAAAATCTAAAAATTAAAAAATAGGCTTATTATGTAGAACCCATTTAAAGCTAATAATTAAGACCCAAGATTAAAAACTAAATCAACTCACTAACACAAAATTCAAACATCTAATATATTTTGAAGATGAAACACTATGAATTAAATAAAAGATTAAAAATTAAATAAAAAATACAAATAAACTGATTGAATAAATTGTGATAGTGGTGGATTTGGATAGGGAATGAGAGGATGCGAAGATTGATATAAATTTTGGGGTGAATGGTGGTCGCCTAAAAAACTCCCCATAAAATTATTCGATGAAGTTTTGACATGAAACTTATAACAAAAGATAGTCATTGAAGAACTCTAAACATTTATGTTACTGTATAGAATGGAGATGACCGGAACTCCATAAATCTAAAAAGAAAGTGATGGTTAGTATTCAATTTTTCTTAAATCTATGAAGTTTGGCTAGGAATAAGAATAAATGGTTTATGGATTTGTGTAGAGGAGGGTGGAAGAAAGAAAGGGGTGAAAATTTAAAGTAAGTTGTCTGCGACTGTGGTGGTGGCCAATGGCGGCGACCAATGGTGGTGGAGGCGGCCAATGGAAGTACTGGTTTGAAATAGAGGGGAGAGAGGAAAAATTTAAAAAATAATAGGACCAAAATCTCATTTTGGTTGTCTTTTTATTATGATAGGCTCAAACAAGAGTAATTGGATTAAAAAATTATGAATGTGGGAGATTAAAATTTGAGTAAGGGTTATTGGACTAGATTTGAAATTGAATGGGCTATTAGAATTGGATTCAAATTAGCCCAATTCAATCAAAATTGAACCCTTTGAGCCAGTTCATTTATTTTACATAGAAAGACAATAAAAAAATAACATTAACAAACAAAAAATACAGATACAATAAAATACGTCAAAAATTAAGTGTTCACAAAAGTAAGGCGTAGAAATAATACTTTGATGAAGCAGTCAATACAAAGGCACTTGGATTGGGGCAATTCTCATATCGCCCATAGGGCAGCATTACCTTGCAACAACTCGACGTTATTTCTTCTATACAAATAACACAACAGAGTACGAAGCATGAATAATGGGTCTAAATACGAAAATAGATTTGGAAGTACAAGAATTGATTGTGTTGGGAGATTCTGATTTGCTTATTCGGCAAGCTCAAGGCGAATGGAAAACTAGAGACCTCAAGCTTCTTCCATACAAACAATGTGTGGAAGACCTCAACAAAAGGTTTAAGTTCATCAACTTTAGATATATCCCAGGTTTCAAAATGAATTGACTGAAGCCTTAGCTACTTTGGCCTCAATGCTTCCATATCCTAGCAACACTTGCATCACTCCTTTTGAAATTCAATTTCGTTACCAACTCTACTATTCTAACACAATTAAAGTAGAACCATATGGTGAGTGATACACTCAAATTACACCTCCTTAAAGAAGCATAAGCGATCGTTATCAAGTAAAGAACCCAACTTGTAGGTTGGGGTCGATCCCACGAGGAAAATGGTTTAGACTTAACTTTAACCAACAATCATATTCGTTTAGTCAAATTACTTCCAGAAACAA
>JAJONZ010031698.1:0-19177 GCA_029582445.1 Solanum paucissectum
TACTCCCTCCGTCCACAATTGTTTGTCAGGGTAAGGTCATGCACACCCCTCAAGGAAAATTTAATAGAAGGTGTAATTTGACTAATATAACCCTACTATATCAAGAATACCAAAAGTCTACATAACTTTTCAATTGAACTACACTATTATTAAGGGTAGAATTGGAAAAAAAATGATTAATTGTTTCTTGATTGTTTAAATTGACAATTAATCTTGGACATCTATTTTTAGTATACCTGCCAAATAATTGTGGACGGAGGGAGTAATATTCTTGGGAAAATGAATTACTATTTTATTCATCCATAGAAAACTACATTAATGTGAAAAAGAGATTAATTCATTCAAAACGGTCAATCTTTCACGTTTTGAGGAGTAATACTCCCTCCGTTTCATACAAAAACGTCTGGGTGTCGTAAATCAATGAAAAATTTGTACTCCTCTATTCCATATTAAGTTAATTTTTGAGGCATTTTTTATTTTTTAAATTAACTTAATTGTTCAATTTTCAAGATTACTTTTAGAGTGTTCTTCTAATTTTACCTTTCATTAGTTAGTATTAGAATTAGTGATTAATTAATATTTAGTTATTCTAATCATAAATTTGACAATAATTAATAAGGTAAAAATGGAAAACTAGGTTCAATTTATGTCTTAATCTACTTTTCTTAAAGGGTGTGAAACACATAAAAAATTAACTTAATAGGGAATGGAGGGAGTACTACCTTCGTTTATTTTTAATTGTTACAGTTTTCTTTTTTAGAGTCAAATGATTATAACTTTGACCAATATTTTACGATGTATTTTTTCGTCATATTGATATACGAAAAAATTGAAATATTTATAGTACTTTTCATATAGTTTTTGAATATCTAAAGTTTTGTTTAAAATATCACATTAATGTAATTTAATTTAACTTTGAAAATTATTCAATTTGACTTTCGAAAAAGCACAACATGACAATTAAAAGTGGATAGAGAGAGTACTATAAAATATATATTATTCTTACTCATTTCTTATCGAATGAATTTATTGTGGTCTAAAATAATCTTTAAATATTTGTGTAAAGGTAAATCATTTCATTAAGAGTAAAATAAGAATTTTAAAATTATATTATTTTTAATCATAGTAAAATGGCATTCTTAGGACGAAAAAAGAGAGTATTACATTTGGGAAAATTTATCCGAAATGGCAAATATCTTGAGTATACTATGTAATATAGCTACAGTTTCAATTATTTTTAATGCGTGGCTATAGTTTCATGGAATTTTTCTATTTGGTTTCCTAATTGTATAAATTCAGAATTTGTATAATTCGTTTTCTTATTGTATAAATTCAGTATTTGTATATGCTTATTCTAGTTATTTGTAATGATTTATGAAAATTCATAATAAATTACCATGTTTGTATATTGACAAACGAAATATACAAATGAAGTTATGAGAAATTCATAAATATATAAGTACAGAATTTGTATATACAACCTGTTTGTATATTCGCAAGCGAAATATGCAAACGGACAAACGAAATATACAAACTGAAACCTCCATAGCAAACAAGCCTATACAATCTTATTATATCTATTATTTTTGTTATTTCTGAAATTTTCACCACATAAAATAGTATAAATAGAATATTGTTTTTTTCTTTCACGATTCAATTAATTTTTTTATTGATGTAGCCAATAAATATTTTTTCAGTAGAAAATAATGATAAATTAATAATATGCCACCAACAATTGGCATACATTAATCTCCCATAATATATATTTTATTTGTCCAATAATATTTGTCTACTATTGACTTTGCACACTTTTTAAGAAACTATAAATAGAAGAATAGTTTACTATATGGAAAGTGCTAAATGACCAGAAAAGTGGCTAGAAAATTAAAAAAACTATAAAAAAAATTTAATTTTAAAATAAACTGATGTTTTTTCTACTTTTTAGTTAAAAAGTATTAAAGTTAAAATGGTAAAATTGTTTAAAAAGATAAAATAACATAAATAAAATATCATTCTGGCCAAATTTTCTGGCTAAAAAGATTTTTCCTTACTATATCACCCTTTGAATATGAGTAATAAATACAATATCTTGAAAAATGTAATAGGAAAATGACTATAATTAATGATAAGGACAAATTAGAAAGGGAAGTACTAAATGACTAGAAATTTTGGCAAGAATTTGGCCAAAAAAATTAAAAAAACTATAATATTTTTTTTTCATTTTTTAGTTAAAAAATATTAAAGTTAAAAGGATAAACATGTTTAAAAAGGTAAAATAACATAGATAAAATATTATTTTGGCTAAATTTTAGCAAAAAAGATTTTTCCAATTAGAAATTATATCTAAAATTATTCATTAATTTTATAAAATGAACAAGTATTGTTGGATATCTTAATATAATATAGTAGAAAATTATTATTAAACGGAGGAATATGTGCAATAAAGAGTAGGCAATTAACTGACATTGTAGGAAAGGTCAAAGAGGTAAGAGGGGCCAATGAAAACTCATTAATATTCCTTTAGTAACCAACGCCTTTGAATTTATTACTCCATCTGCTCCACAATAGTGAGTTTTATAAATGTTTATAGTAATAAATTTTAAAAGTTTTCTTAAACAAATAAAATATAGTTTGTTAAAGGCACATTATATAAAGGGAAAAATGACAAATATATCTCCAAATTATCGTAAATGAAATATAGATACTTTTTGTCATATTTTTGGGATATTGGTATCTCTGTCGTTAAAAAATCAGAGCATATATACCCCTTTCTCTAACGGAAGACTAAATACGGACACGTGACACAATCTTATCCGTCGATCCGATATTTAATAAATGTCAAATCGATGGATAAGATAATGAAACGTGTATGTCCGTTATTATAAAGGGTATATTTGTTCTAGTTTTTTGACGACAGGGGCACTAATGTCCCAAAAGTATGACGGAGGGTATCTGCATACTATTTACGATAGTTCGGTGGTATATTTGTCCTTTTCCCTTATATAAACATATCATTAATTTGATTTTAGTTAATATCTACGTCCTCCAATTCAGAGTGTGCATAAGTTAACACTTAAACTTGTATTAAATTGAACAAATAGACACACTATTGGGGAATCTTAGTACCTTAACTGGTTGGTTACCTGAACTATCACCTTGTTGGGTAAGAGTTCGAATCCCCACATTGTCCTCCATTTCCCCTTCCTCCACCCTCAATTTGAAAAAAAAAATAGACATTTGTGTCCTACGTGACAATTTATGTCCTGTGTGATATGTCATGTATGTTATGTGTGTCTATTTATTTAATTTTATATAAGTTCAACTATCTATTTGTGCCCATTTAAAATTTGAAGGACTTAAATATCAATCAAAACTAAGTTAAGATACATATTTATGTATTCTGCCTTTGATAAAAAATAGTTTTCTTAAGCTAAAACGACAGTTAAAATGAAAGAAAAAAAAAGAAGAAGAAGAGGAAGAGGTACGAAAATGGGAGTAAATGAGTTTGTACCAAATATATGGTTCAATGGACAGTATCTCACTTATTAGGCCAAGAAATTCAGTGATGTTTATAGGGTCTTAAAACAGTAAATTAAATGTGTATACTGTTGGGAGATCACTCTTGTGTCAGAATGAAGTATAGATATCTCTGGAGTTCAACTTCACTGGTTATATATCTATCTATTTATCTTGATAGAGAAAAATAATAAGTAATTATTATATCTTTGAAATTCTACAGTTTATTGCATGTGACCTACATTATTATATTATATGTATATAAAAATCCAAATTGTCTGTCCCCATTCTATTTGCTTGACAGAGATAATAATAGACCACACAATAACATATATACTACTAACATTCTTCTTTTTTTTTGGTTAAAGATACTACTAACATTCATCACACATCAGTACTCTCCACTCTATCTTTTCAACCATTAAGGTTATACATATAAATGTTAGCAAAACAATGAAATTTATCGGTAATTTCTAGCTAATTCGTTCTTAAATTTTTTTTTAGCTAATTGATTTTTTTATAATTCATCACTAAATGAGATTGACATGAAATTTTATCTGTCGCTAATTCTTTTTTCTAGTATTGCATTTTTTTATTAAAGTTTTTCAATTAAGTGTACTACATAAAATTATAGAGTAAGAGGCCGTTTGGTATACATTATGAATAACGCCTTCCTCAGCTATAATATTTTGTAACATTATATATTGAGATACGTGGTGTAATATTTTATATTAGGCAGTATATTTTTGAAAATTGTCCAATACTATTTTATGACTAGGTTCACATAATTTTTTATAATCATAGAATATACACAAAATTTACGATATTTTCAAAAACTCGCACTCGATATCCTAAATCCACCAGTATTTGTTCCCTTCTTTTCCTTTTTGGACTCTTTATCTTTTTTCTTCTGTAGCTGAAGGAAATATGAACAGTGTTGTGATCATGGCTATCATTTTCTTTGCTAGCTAATATGGTAACGACTTTCTTTTAATTTATTTATTACTCTCAAAATTCTGCCTTTCATTTTTTATATTTATATACATATATATTACATTTATATATATATATATATATATAAGAGCTCCACATGTCACCATGGTATTCATTAAATCTCCTAGCTAGATCTCCCATGAAAAGCAGAGATCAATATAGTGGTTTATGTGTATTTTATTTCTAAAAAAGTAAAATTTATAATACTAAATATTTTGAAAGTATTACAGGTTACCTGCTATAAAAAAGTAAATGTGGCGTAAACCTTTTAACATTTCATAAAAAATAAGATTTGTAATATTGGATTCTTCGTTTGATTTAATGTGGTATCGCAACATTATTATTTTTCTCCTCATTTATTTTTACTTGTTATTTAATAATCATATTTTATGATCCTTTACCTACATTTTTTTATAGTAGTTTTACCTTATATATTACCTTACTTTTCTTGTTGATTTATCCTACAAATTATTGATATGTGACATTTTCTATGACGAAAAATGATACGATCTATTTAAATGTTGTATTCATTTAAAGTTTTAAACAATACAATATAATACAATACAATACATTATGAAACAATATGTAACAACCATCCAAACAATACAAAATTTCAGAAATTATAGGAGATTTTTGAATCTTACCGTCTTAAATTAAAAATACATGTAGTCTTACAAATCGTATGATCCTATGTGTATCATATTATTAGAATCGAAAAATCTTACCAAAAATAGAAAAAAATACTTTTGAAACAAACAAAAAATAAAAATAGAATATTTAAATTGAAACGGTGAGAGTAAATTGTATATAAAGTTAAGGTAGCTCATCAATAATTTTATCGGGAAGCTATCGATATCATAACATTTATGCATGATCTAGACCCCTTAGACCCTACAAACCTAAAATAAACTTGAATTTTACACACAGAAATAAATGGCATGTTGTTTAGTCCTTTTCCTTTTGTATTTTGACGTTAGTCAGGTCATTTTGGGTTATAATCAATAAAATCAGAATGAGATATATATACATGCCTAAGTTGGATTTTTAGAAATAATTATTTAATTAAATAACTAAGGATTAATGTGAAATATGAGTTACACTTCCACTCTTAATTGAAACCTTTGAATGAAATAGAAAGTACACCAACTCAAAAAGTCAAAAGATCGTGAGTTAATTAGTATATCTATAATCGCACTAAAGAAAAATAAATATATTGTGCGAATATTATATTATAGTCCGCGATTAAAATCTACCTAAGATTAATCTAAAAAAGATATCTAAATAATGTTTGAAAATATGACTTCCTAAGACTGTTTTAAAAAAAAAATATTTTTAAAAACTAGATCGACTTTCTGAAGCAATTCTTGTTGGCTATAAATGTTTGATTTTACATTATATAGGCTACACATTTTTCTATGTTTTTCTGTTCTTTTTCTTCTTAAAACAAAACTCAAGCGTGATTTATAATAATTGAGGGAGTTCGAAGTTCAACAATATTTGAGGTATTATTATTCTGCCGAAGTAAATTATTTAATTTTAAAAAGTTATATTCTATAACCTTGAATACTTGAGGAAAATAATTTCCATAAAGACACACTATGAATTAATGAACTCTATTTTTTCATTCTTTTATTTGGTTTATTATTGTTTTTGAGAAGTGTTACTGTTCATATTTTATTGAATACAAATATAAAGTAGCAAAAAAATAATTATCCTACAGATGGGTCTTCAAACTCAGATATTACATTTTATTATTTTATAATTTTAAAAATAAAACTTGGTATTTTTAATTTTTAAAAATAACCGACCAATCAAGGTTGAATATTTTTTGCAATCAACACTTTTTTTACTTATAATTTTAGGTCAATTTTCTCCAATAATCGACCCGAAAAGGTCGATTTTGATTGTATATTTAATATTAGCCTTTGAGCGTTTAGTGTGATTACAATTATTTATTAATTTTTTTTAAATAATATATCAAGTCAGTACGAATCAAGTAGAATGCAATAAAAGAAATTTAGTATGTGAAACCAAAATCATACACAGAGAAAATAGTAGACCTAAAATTATTAATTATTAAAATAAGTGCTCCATATTCTTGAAAAAAAATGTTCATTGCTTTTAAAAGCCTATTATTAATTTATTCTTGTATAGAGTAGATAATAAACTAATTAAAACAAGAAACAACATGGTAATAAGAATTTTCATAAAGAAAGAGACAAACCTGCTAGGTGTAGTCTCTGACTTTGTCCCATGGCTTTTATTTCTTTTATTATCTTCTCACCTACATTTGGTTCGATGCCTTTAATCATAAACCCGGTAAAAATTTCCTAATATTATCTAAAAATAAAAAACCTTATACAGTATCCTTTTTGTCTTATATAATGGTATTTGATTGATCATAAAAAATTTAAAAAATATATTTCAAAAGTATAAATATTTATCCTATGTTCCACAATCCACATAAATGTTTTGAACATGCATGAAGATTAAAATAGTTAATGTTCGATATAAATTTGAATATGGATTCATAATAATTTTTTTGTATAATTCAAAATATTTAAAAATACTTTTTTTTACAAAATTGCGGTTGAAGAAGAATATTTTTGACTCCTTGAATAGTGTAATGTTACCATATAAATTGGAACAAATTAAATAATGTATTTATGATAAACTTAATTAAACATGGCAATTGATATTGGTACAGTTATAAGAACAAGTTATTAAGAATAAAATGAAGAATTTCCCAAAAAAAAGGACTAAAAAGAAAGTGTGAGATAAATGAAAATAATAATAATGTGTTTTACTTTTCTTTTTAGTTTTAGAAAAAAAGAAGATACTTTCTATATTTAATAATTTCTTGAATAATTAACTCATGTGACATTTTAAAGCTACGAGATTCATATATCAATTTAGTATATTATATATATTTAATTTAAGATCACGCGATTAAAAAATCTTTCTTTACTTTTTCAAATTTGGTGCCCAGTCGTAGGTAAAGCTAGAATTTAAACTTTATCATGAGTTTCAAATTTTAAAAATAGCTAAGGACATCAGGTGTTGGTAATTATTACCTCCGTTCACTTTTAATTGTTATAATTTCTTTTTTTAGAGTTAAACTATAAAAACTTTGACCAACATTTTATGATGTAATTTTCATCATATTGATATGCAAAAAATTGCAATTTATAGCACTTTTCGTATAATTTTTGAATATCTAAATTTTATGTTTAAAATATCGAATTAATATAATCTAATCCATCTTTAAAAATTAGTCAAATTGATTTTCGAGAAACAAACATGACAAATAAAAGTGGACAGAGAGAGTAGTAATTGCTGGGTTCTAAATTTAATTTTTATACATATATTTGATGAATTTTCTAATATAAATACAAAAACTTCTCTAGGTATACGACTTCTAGCTCTGTCCTCATACCCCGTCAAACTAAGACAAGTAAAATGAAACAATGTATTTCCTTTCATTTCACTATCACAATTGTAGCTAAAGTTACCCCCTTCTCCTTCAACCCCTTTCTCCTAACCTTTTTCTTTCTTCTTTTCCCCTTCACCCATCCTCCATTTTATCATCCCAATAAATCCTCTTTATTCATATATAAATATACATGTACCAACTATACACAAACTACTTAATTCAAGTGTCTAGAAAATATATGAAACCCCAAGATATATAGAACTCCATAGAAAACAATTTTTTTTCTAAGTTTTGAGTATGACAGAACCCTACTATAATTTCTTCACAGGATGGTTCAACTTCCTTCCTCTTCATCAACAATATATTTCATCTTCCAACTTTTGTTACAACAAAGAAATTGCACCTTCTTCACCACCACTAAGAGAAGCTCTTCCACTTCTCAACAACAACAATAATAATAATAAGTATTCTTGTGAGAGTAGTACTACTACTACTACTACTTTTTCTCATGAGGAAAATACTACTACTAATTATTATAATGAAAATGTGAGTGTATCTCTACATATAGGGCTTCCAAATTCATGTGAAGGAGTAGTAGATAGTGGAGGAAATAAAGAAGAAGATCAATTTGATGTGGTTTCTAATGATAATAATAATACACTAAATAAGGGACAATATTGGATCCCTACTCCTTCTCAAATTCTCATTGGTCCAACACAATTCTCTTGCCATCTTTGCTACAAGACTTTCAACAGATACAATAATCTTCAGGTATGTCTACTACAACTTCTCTGATTTTAGTATACAGAGGCGAATTCAGAATTTAAATTAATATATACTTCAAAAAAATTGGGTGGAATTTTATTTTATTTTATAAATAAACCAAAATATGATACATAGAAGAAAGATAAACTCAAATCATGAGATATAGTGGCAGACAGAGGGTTCAAACACAGAGTTCATCTGAACTCAGTACTTTTTATGTGAAACATAAATTTATGTGTAAAAATTAATGAAAATTACAACAAATAATATGTCTCAAACCATAAAATTTAAATCTCGAGAGGAATTACACATCATGAAGTTCACAAAAGAATTCTATGCACACAAAATTGATGGGTTAATCTTTAAGTTTATTAACACTAAAACTCATTGTAATTTTAAAATAGTCACAAATTAAATTTTAATGATTTTTCCCATGTGTATTTATATGTTTCACACACCCCCAAAAAAGAGAAAAATTGAGTTCAAGTTTCAATTGAGTCCAATGAATATTGTTGCATCCCCCTATATATGTCAGTACAGTCTTAGCTAGCCAATCTTTGTTTTTTTTTCAATCAAGTTTGAATTTATACTTCTTTTTTGGGGAAATGTTGTGTATATTTTGAATCAATTACAAGTTGAATTGTGAATTTTTTATTTTATTTTTTGTTTCATTTACAATTGCTTCGTTAAAATGATTTTGTTGATGAATTCATTATAAAAATCTTCATGTTTTATCCATTTGTTATGGATCTTGTACTAATAAGTATAGATACACCTTCAACTAGCTACTTTTCTTCTTCTTTTTCCGAGCCATAGTCAAACGAGGGCGTGAATATGAGATTTTAAGGATCCTCTGTCTTCAGAACGGTTCACTCAGCAGCTAAAAATTTAAATTTCTTCATAAATTTCTTTTAGTTTTATACCTAAATTCATCACTTGTACACCTTTTTATTTAAACTACTATTACAACCACTACAAATCATGTGATTTATCCCTATTTCTTGTTTACTTTTTTTCCCTTGATCAAGTCCACACTTATTTGTGCATGAAATTAGGGTTTTTTTTTGACAATTTTACTTATATTTTAATGTTAGATTACATTAGCTTTTCCTCAATAAAGTCTTAATCTCCTTTTACTTTTTTTTTGTTCATATATTTTTTGGTATTTGGGTAATAGAGACAATTCAAACAATTTAGTGCACAAATTTCTGCTACCAGGTGAATGTGGTCAAATGTGAAACTGACAATTTTTCCAGTGTTAAAAATCTGACAAAATTTTCAGTGTTATTTTTTTACTGCTTCAGGAGAATCAGGACAGCTGATCCCATTTTTTATTTTTTATTTTAATCATTTTCTTCTATTAATTCAGTAAAACAATAGAGTATCATTCAATTTAATGCTACTTCTGAAAACTCTCAGTATTTCTTGCAGAATATAACTATTCCTTTCTCCTAACATTGAATGAATAATCTTAACACTAATACTCCCTTTTTCACCTTTTTTCATCCTCCCAACTTCAAGATAACTCTTGTTCTAATAATAATAATAATAATAACTTACTTTATTCATTACCTATTTGACCCTCCAAGTTTCATTAATTCCAATTTGTTTCTCCTGTATTGAGTTGATTTCTCAGATGATCATTCAACTAATTATTATTATCTCACACTTTCTGATACAATAACTATTACTAGAGTGACGATATCTGCCAAATGTTTCAAAAAATGTCATAACCTTTCTGTGGTTCTATGATATCTATTCTAGTAGTCTTTTAGTCCTGTCAAATATAGAAAATGTAGAGAATTTCTGGTGTTTTGCTTTTCCTTTTGTATAATTGTAGTTCGAGGATGAGCTTAAATGAAACGATATAGTCAGTAATACTTCATATATTGAACGCAATTCACGTTTTGTCATACTCCTCCAACTTGAAGATGACTGTTCATTTAACCCTTCAAGTTTCAGCAATATCAATTTAATTACGTTGTTCATCCGTTACTCAACCAAATGTTTTCAAAAACGCCTTAATCTCGCCATAGTTTAAGGACAAATTTGATTCATTAGGATCTTCTTCCTATGTTATATGATTTCTAGGAGTCTTTTAGTTCTTTCAGATATCTAAATATAAAAAATATAGAGAACTTCTACTACTTTTTTATTTTATATATATAATAAGTGTACTAGTTTTAGAATAAGCTTATATGAAACAATATGGTCAGTGAGAATTTATATCCTATACTTTGCCCCTCTGACTGTTAGTCAACACTTTGCTAGTTTTCAAGTAGATGCTTATGATGACTGTTTGACTAAAATCTCTCAAATAAATTCTGAATGATTCATACATAAAAAAATTTCTTATTTTTGACACTTGGAGATGGATGTATGAAATGTTTTCATATATATATATATACAATGTAATTCATTTATTTATATTTACTGAGTTTAAATTATATACAATAACAGTCTCAAAAAATTTAAGTCATGTAATTGTCTATATTCCAAATTTTCAACTGGTGCACTTATTATCAAATCCTGAGATTAGGTGCTCATGAGTCTTCCTATTTCTTTATCTTTACTAAAAGACTGTTTGGATGGGCTTTAGGTTTTCTTTCTCTTTTTTTTTTGGCTTAAAATTAAATGTTTAAAAATATTTTATTTTATTTTATACAAATATTATAAAATTGCTTAAAAATTATTTTGACTTAAAAACAATTAAAATAAATCAATTCAAATAGACTCTCTAAGTTTGCAATATAGTGTGTTTGAGTCAACACATTATAGTTTCTATGGAGCTAGGTCCATTGTTGGTTCCATATACTCATGATGATGTTAAAGTCTATAATAGCAGAAGAGATATTTAGTGGCATAGATATTTCATTGTCACAGAAATATTTAACGATAATTGAGTTAATTTCATTACATCTAAAGTCACTTAAGCCTTTAGCTGCATTTATTTCGAGTGATGGTTATAAATACCTATATTATATTATTGCTACTAAATATAATATACATACACTTATATTATTGCCACTTTTACAAAAGTAAGAAATAAAAAAATCTGACTCGTCAATCAGTGTATATAACTTAAATCCATATTTCTAACTAGAGTTTTTCTTGATCATGTTAACTAGATGCATATGTGGGGACATGGATCTCAATACAGAAAAGGTCCAGAATCTTTAAGAGGTACACAACCAAGTGCAATGCTAAGGCTACCATGTTACTGTTGTGCACCTGGTTGTAAACACAACATTGATCATCCAAGAGCAAGACCATTAAAAGACTTTAGAACACTTCAAACACATTACAAGAGGAAGCATGGTGCTAAACCTTTCATGTGTAGAAAATGTGGTAAGCCATTTGCTGTGAAAGGTGATTGGAGAACTCATGAGAAGAATTGTGGTAAGATTTGGTATTGTATTTGTGGATCTGATTTTAAGCATAAGAGGTCTCTAAAAGATCATATTAAGTCATTTGGACGCGGTCATGGCGTGGTTGGGGTACCTAATCTTGAAGAACTAGAGGAAGAATCAATGTCGGAGATTGAACAAGATTTAATGTAAATCGTTGTTTACAGTTCAGTGCTAAGAACTTTAAAGGTCGAAGACTTTTGTTCGCCCTCGAACGAGCTATATGTTGTTTTTTGCTTTTGTTATGATATTCAAATTCTCTCTTTTTTAAAGTTTGTTCTATTTTTATTTTTATTTTTGGATGAGAAATGTAAGGTTTGTGTAAATGATTTTTTTTTCTAGCTATGTAATATAAAGATGTGTATTATTTCAGTGTTCTAGTACTAAATTTTCTTCTTAATTGTAAGGTAAAATATAAGGTTAAGAAAATGCGTTGGCAAAATATGTTAATTAGGGTTTGTCTAGTGAAGAAAATGAATCTTCCCTCTTCCAATAGTATACTATTTATTATGAACTTTAGCTATAAATTTTGTTTCATATCTCTAAGTACTCAACTGTAGGGAAACTACCTAAGTATGCTGCAAGAACAGTGGTGTGTGGCGGATTCAAGATTTGAAGTCGGTTCTAAATTGTATAGCACTTTTGAAATAGTAGGTTTAAAATAATATAATCTATATAAACATATCAAATATTTTTTGAAAAATAAATATAAAATTTGGATTAAAGCTACTGAATTCAACTGAATCTGTTTCTTGTGCGCGCATTTTGTTTAGTTGTTGAGAAAATATTAGCTTTAATTTGTTTAACATAACTTTGTGTTGTAACAATATGGGTTATCGTGGAATGATTTGAATTTCTTCATTTTTAACTAAATTTTTTGGATTAGAGTTTTGGGAATAAAAAGCATCTCGTTAGAAACGCCGCCCCCATAAATAGGCCTTGCAATGCACAAATTCGAGTTTAGTCGAACTTCAATCACTACTAAAAACAAATATTTTTTCCACATCAATTCAATAAAAATTTGTGTTATAAAACGTGATTTTTCCACCCCATTCCCTTCGGACCAGCTCGATGGGAAAACACATTTGTCGAAAACACGTTCTCATTGAAATACTTGAAAATTTCTTAATTTTTCCGTGTGAAAACACTAGTATTTTTTTTCTTTTCTCACTAATTCAATCAAAATATATATGGAATATCCACTCAACATTTTTCAACATAAAATTTCAATAGAAAAATGTCAATAACTTTTAGTAGTGAATGCAGATATCATGCACCAAATAAGTTTTGTTTCTTGTTTATTTCAGGAAAAATAAATTGATTTGATATTTGGAGATCAATATTTATTTCTTTAAAATAAAGTAATTTTTTTACTGTCTAGAAAGGGAATAAAGTGCATATAAGGAGAAAGAGAACAGGCTGAACAGCAATATTTTCTTTTAAGAAAAAAGAAGAAGCAAAAAAGGTGATATAATACGGAAACTAGAAATAAAAAAGGCAAGGAAAAATAGGTCATTTTGTTTCTTACATTACATACAGTAATAATACTAGGGAGTTGGTTGCAGAAAAAGTTGATGACATATAAATAATTGAGTTTTTTACTTTTTATTGCAGAAAATTCTACTCATTGAGGGTTAATTTCATATAAAATCATCAAATAGTATTATTGCAGAAAAAATCATTAATTTAATTTTTTATATTTTATAAAATCACTCAACTTTATTTTGGTTGCATTGATACTATAAATCCGAAGAAAGAATCTCATTTTCTCCCTATTCCTTTTAAATTTAAGATATGTATTGTCTGTATAAGGTCAGTATCTTGTTGTATTGTCCGTATAAGGTCAGTATCTTGTTGTATTGTCCGTATAGGGTCAGTATCTTGTTGTACTGTCCGTATAAGGTCAGTATCTTATTGTATTATCTGTATAAGGTCAGTATCTGTTGTATTGTCTGTATAAGATCAATATATTGTTGTATTGTCAATATAATGAATTTTAATATTAATTAATGTAATTTAACTTGTTATAACAATAGGTTACTTACCATTTATGGTAGGTAAGTAAAGTAATTACTTTTTCAATGACTTGTTTATAGAAATATTTTTTACACCATTAACATATGGAGATTAAGTTTCCTAACCATCTTGTATTCAACACTTAGTGCCCAAATTTATTTCCTATATTCTCCATATATTTACTATTAGTGTTGGAGTGATGAGTTAACATCTTATTTTGTCTAAAATGAATGGAGTTAATAGAGGAAGGAAAAATTTGAGGCACTTTTATAATATTATAAGCGTATATATAGACTGATAGAATATCATCAAGGGTACCATAAGGATTGTGGTGAAGTGATAAGTACTTTTTTAATCTTAAACAAATGTTTTGAGTTCGAGTCTCCTTGAGTACGAAGTCGCCTTTGTTAGGGAGCGTTTTACCTCCCAATTGGACTTTCTGGCACAAATCTAAATTTAGTCAGATTCCAATGTGGATATTGGTGGGACTTCCTGCCTCCTGACAGAAATACAAATTTAGTCGGACTTCAATGTGGATACAGTGAAACTTTCTGGCACGAATACAAATTTAATCGGACTCCAATATATAGCTAACATATGCTAATATTAAACTTTTTTCAAATAGTAAAAGGTGAATATGATCTTTTACCTTGATAAAAAAAAAGAAAAGAAGTAGATCTTTTACCTTGATATAATTATCCTTTTTATCTTAATTGAAAGAGTGGACATTTTTTTTTTAATCAATTACCCGGATAGGTGTGCTGTATTAGCAAAAAAGGCTAATGTTGACATCTCATCCTTGATAAAATGAAAGAAAATGAGTCATTATGCCATAATCAGTATAACTTAAGCCTAAAACATCTAATGTCCAACAATCATTAGTCTCATAATGTAATGGGGTTTAAACTTCACAAATAGCTACTTTTCAACTTCTCTAACTCAAATATGTTCACTATCATAAAAATAATTTAAACTCTACGCAGTGGCGGACCCAGGATTTTCGTTTAGAGGGTTCGAAAAATAAAAGTATAAACGTGTAAATAAGCCAACAAAATAAAATTTTAAGGAAGTAGTAGTATATAGTTTTAGTGGCGGACCCTTAATTTTTTTTTGATTTAAAACCATACTTTTAGCATGTTTTATAAAATAAAAAACTAAAAAAAACGCATAAAACGGAACTGATACTAAAAAAAAAAAACTGAAACTTAAAAGAAAAAAATAAAACGATCACAGGGATTCAAACCCTAGACGCGAAGCTTAATTTCTAGGGGTCCTGCCACTGGGCCATTAGTTTCTCCTTTGCCATTGAGGGGTTCAAAATATATATATCCACATAAATACAGAAAATTTACCTTATATATACCGTGTAATTTATTGCCGAGGGGGTTCGGGTGAACCCCTGAAATCCACGTGGGTCCACCCCTGAGTCTCTACGGGTAAAATTTTAGAATATTATCTTGGAATGTCACTTGTGAAATTTAAAACTCAAGAATAGCGGTTATTTTTTCAAAAACAAGGTAAAAAATGGCCAATAAACGCTATTTTCAATCAACAATTGCTTTTTTTTAAAAGAAAATTGAAATTAAAATGTTACCAAAAAAAGAAAGAGGTCATTCTTTTTTAAACAGACTAAAAATGAAAGGAGATCATTCTTTTTTAAACGAAGGGAGTAATATTCAAACCTCAAGGTGAAATTATATTCTTGCTTAGATTTTTGTGCCTTTTTTGAGGTATATATAGATGTTGAAATGACTGGAGTCCAATTAGGAAGAAAATTTAGGGAACATTGATAAGTTAGTTTTTTTTTAGAGTAAATTTGTGGAGGTCCTAATGTTCTCTTGGATTCCATTTTTAGAAAATCAAAATGAATTTTTATTACTTCCTTCAAATCCAACCTTATTAGTCAAATTAATTGAGTGTTAATTAAGATGTTTAAGACAAAGATCAACAATGGGGAACTTCTTCTTTTCAACCAATCAACAATGCCGGAAACCTAAATTATAAACCTGAAAACTTAAAAGTTATAATAATAGTACTACTAGTATTACATGATGTTAGCGTTACACCAACATAACCACAAATAGTTTTCATGTTTAAAGGTCTAACTATCATCCCTGATATACTCTATTATAAATCTGATTCATTCAGATCTATTCAGACCCATTAAGAGGTTTGTAAGGAAATAAAACAAACAAACTTAATGAACTGAATCTGAATGACCTTTAAAACAAACACACTTAATGAGATGAATTTGAATGATTAAGATTCAGACTTCCATTAAGTGCAAACAAATGAGGTCTTACTCTCTTTACGACTCTAGAGTGTACACATCATCACCCACTACATAATACTTTCTCCACAGAGCCTAATGATCATAGACAAATGCAGATCCCTCCACCTCACTACCAATTACCTCACTTTCCATCCCTATTGAAGTCACCTGTTTACCACAAGGGAAATAAGAACATCGCTATCCGATTGTCAAACAAGAATTTCTAGCTCTGAATCAGACACATAGAACATGTATTCCAATGGCCTAATATAATGTAGCAAGCTGAGATTTAATGTCAGTATGTCACAGTAGATTAAGTTGAGGTAAGATGGACTCCATACTTACCAACATCATACATAAACGTTCACGTTCGTTGGTATGTAGAGTACCCCTGCACCACAGAGTAGCCAAAGTAGGCCTCCGATAGAAAGAAGACCTTCAATCTGTGACTGCTCCATTTGAGCTCCTACGTGCAACCAGAATATAGCTAATTATGATACCCAAACAAAGAAGAGGAAAATGGAAACCAAAATGCAGAACGATTCTATAGAGACAGATGTAACAAAGCTTCAAGACTAGTTATGGCAGGCACTTATTTACATAATAACTAAGTCTAATTAGCATTGTTTTATTTGAGGATATCCTAATTGGTTCACTTTATTAAACTCGATAGAAAATCGTACCAATTTTTTTGAAGATTGTTTCATGCGTAGATCATTGATTACATAAAGAGCAAGAAACGACTGAGATAAAGAAGACATATAAGCTAACTGCATATATGGATGGTGTTTAACAAAACATGTAACTTAAAGAAGCTGAGCAGAACATTATGGTTACCAGTGAATTGTGATGTATTCATTACAACTCTGATTAACACATATTTGCTGGCTACCATCGGGTCCAAGAAGTACTATGACGAACAGCCTTGTGAGCTGTATTTCATACTGCAGTATCTGAAACCAGATTCAAATCCGCAAGGATTGAGTAGAGGTAACAAACCTATGCTCTATAGTTCAAACTTGAAATATAAAGACAAAGCAACAGCCAATCAAAACGTTGATTAGTCGCCAACAGGTGGTACTGCATATGTAAAATGGTTGAAGTACATTAACACAAAGGATGTGTTCATAGAAGAGAAACTCAATGTAATATGTACCTGCTTCTTGATTTCGATTCCTGAGACTTGTTCTCAAAAGAAGATACCAAAATGTCTTGCACATGAGATGAATTGAGATGATAACAATTTACATATGCGATACTCCGGTAAAACCATGCACACCGTTGAAGAGTATATCAAACATATACTATCCAATCATTTGCACAAGAGACGTATCGATCCCAACAATTTTGCAAGGAATGAAAACACCCCAATGAAACAAAGAAAATGCAAAGGAAATTAACAAAATGTTTTAATTAGATTACGGTTTCAACTCCTAACTATGAACCACCAAGACCTATAATCTAGTAATACCGATGGAGTCTCCCACACAATAGGTGGTTCGATTCCCATCACTCTTGTTCTCCTGCCCCTACAGCGATTCCACAATGTAATCAGAACTTTTTAAAGAAAAAATCCCAACTGTGACATTTTAGTGCTTTTTGAATCCCCTTGTCTCCAATTCTAGCTAGCCTCATATAAAGCAAAAGATAAACAAGAAGAGATATATAGCTGTAATCACCAAAGGTGTGTCCTAGTGGTAAAAAAATCATCAAGTCTCTTAAAAACATTAGGTGATTTCTTTCCACCTGTCTAAAGTTCATAGTCTTGGCGGATAGATTTACTCGTTACCTATGTTGGTGGGAGGTAACAAACATGTGCAAGATAACTCAGACACCACGGTAATAAAAAAAGAAGAAAATTGAAAGAAGAATTTAAATATTTAATGCAAGAACCTGGGAGGCATTCCAATAGTGGTCAAATAGAGCAAAAGGTAAGTTTGCCAAAAGGTGGATGTTATGTCATTAAGAATATGGCCTACACCATATATTAAAACAGACCTGCATCTTCCCAGTGGCTTTAATTTGCTTCATCAGCTGCTCCACTGCATGCTACCAGTCCTAATGGAAATTAGCAACTAGTCTGATAACAACAGAGAACATATAACTTTGCCAACAGTAGAGCAGGATATTAACAATTATAGTATGGTGAAAGAACTCTCTTTAAATTATTGCCTGCTACCTCAAGTTTTCCACAGGGGCGGATTCAGCTTGTCGGGTGCAGATGCACGGGAACTAGTAGCTTTTGCTCAAATCTAATATATTTATTAAAATATTCACTAAATATTTGACTATGAACTCAAATGTTATCGTATATTAACTTGAAATATTATAGAAACTCATAAACTTTAAATCTTGAGTCCGCATCTGCAGGGAGATCACCCTCCAAATATCCCGCATATCTTCATTTTTAATCTTTATCTCTCTTAGTATGCCTACACATTCATATCAACATCCTCATTTCCGCAACTTTCAACTTCTGGACGTGGGAGAATGCATTTACCTTATAGGCTACAATAATGTGTTGTAGTGCCAAATTAGGAACCAATTTGCTATCTACATGTTCTTGTTGGCTTGTAGACCGCATAAATCATGAGTGTCACGCCCCGAGACTACCCCGAGACGCGGACACGGGACCTAGGACCACAAGTGATCCCAAGCTAACCCTGCTGGCATGATCATGGGCATACTAAAGATAATAAACTGATGCGGAAGCTAAATCATAAATAAATGAAAAGATGGGGAATACCCATATACTATAACTGAGATATATGAAAA
>JAJONZ010031699.1:0-16638 GCA_029582445.1 Solanum paucissectum
TCCGCTACCATATTGGCCTTTCTCGGGTGATACCGGATGGCTATATCATAGTCTTTCAGAAGATCAAGCCATTTGCATTGCCTCAAGTTTAGACCCCTGTAACTAAAGATGTACTGAAGACTCTGATTGTTAGTGAAGACCTCACGATGTGCCCCATACAAAAAATGCCGCCATAGCTTAAGAAATAACGGTAAAACTACGAACTCTAAATCATGGGTATGGTAGTTCTTCTTATGGGTCTTTAACTGCCTAGAAGCATAGGCAATCACCTTTCTCTTCTACATCAGAACACCATAAACCCAACTCAAGAAGCATCACAATAAACGGTGAAGTCCATAACCTCCTCAAGTAAGGTCAAAATAGGTGCCAATGTCAACAAGTTTTTAAGGTTTTAAAGGCTTTCCTCGCACTCATCAAACCATTGGAAACTCACACTCTGATGAGTCAATCTAGTCAAAGAATATGCAATAGTAGAGAAGCTCTGAATAAACTACCTATAATAACCAGCTAAGCCCATGAAACTTCAAATCTCAGTAACATAAATAGGCCTGGTCAAACCTCTAACTTCCTCAATTTTAGTTGCATCCACCCGAATACCCTCCTAGAACATCATGCTTCCCATATATGCAACTGAATCATGAAAAACCTCGCACTTCACAAACTTGGCATATGACTTTTCTTCCCTCAATCTCTATAGAACATTCCCCAAGTGGCGATCATAGACCTCCTTAGTCTTGGAGTACACCAAGATGTCATCCATAAATGCTATCACAAAAACTCTCGAGACACCCGATATCGCTAAGGTTACTGTCTTACCATAACAATCAAGAGTAGCATGATACGAGGAGGGAAAATCCATACCCTAGATAAAATTAAAGTCTACCATCTCGAAAATTATCAAGTTTACCTGAGTTCCATACCCAGACAAAGAAACCAGACAAGATTGATACACTCGATTAACTACTAAGGACTCACCCACTGCTGTAGAAACACAAATAGGCATATACATGCTATCATACATCATATAATATCCAACAACAAAATAGGTAGACACATACGAGAAAGTAGACTCGGGATTAAATAATATAGATGCAGGTTGATTGCAAACTGGACAATACTTGTAATCACCATATTAGAATCTTCGGCCTTAGACCTCCCTAGAAAACCATAGCATTGTCCCTCTCAACCACCAACATCCTGAGTATTACCCCGACCTCCACCCTGTGTATTACCTGGACCTCCACCATACTAAGGTGTAGTACCCTACCAGAAGTCTTGATGCCTTTACTGAACTGACCTCTGCCTCGACCCATTGCCTGAGGTGCTAAATCCCTAGTTTGAGCACCTAAATAAGTATATTGGGGTACTTAGTGAGTTTGTATAGGACACTTCCGAATCACATTACCTGATCACATATACAAAATAAGACCTTGGTGTGAATGACTGCTATTGCGAACCATATGAGCTACCATGGCCACCTTGACTCGAACCATCCGATCTTTAGGATGTTTGGCAACTCTCACATGTTGGCGATAATGCATGAACTGGCCTACAATGTTGAAATGAGATATTACCCCTATATGAACCTCTACCTCCAAATGAGGGACCTGAAAACTGACCAGATGATCGGGCCCTCTTAGGGCCCCAAGCTCCTCTCTAACTATCAACTCTACCTCATTGGTGGTACTCATGATGGACTGTACAGAAGCCCCTTCTCTGGTTTCTCTTAATACGTGAGACTTGATTGAGAAAGTCAGCCCTCTCATAAACATACATAATCTATTTGCCTCATTGGGATTAATAGTCATAGAGTCCCTGGATAGTTCATAACAACAACCTCATACTCTGTCATAAACAAATTCCCATATCTTAAGTCCTCAAACCTCAGACGACTCTCCGTTCTAATTCTCTAAGGAATGTAGTGGTCCTAGAAAGTACTGGAGAATGAATCATAATTCTCTAGAGGAGATCCCACTGGTCTAGACCTCACGCAAGTCTTCCACCACTATCTAGTGGGTCCACAAAGCTAAAGTGCAACAAAATGAATACCACAAGCATCCAGCATACCCACTTCCCCAATCATCTCATCGTACAAGGTCAAGCACTCATGAGCATCCTCACTCTTAACACCAAAAATATGAGTGGTTTCATATTCTGAAACCTATCATAACATTGTTGCTCAGCTATCGTCAAAATAACCTTAGGAATCATCTGTGCACCAACAACCTATGTTAGAACCATGGGTGGTTGACTAACCTGATCATGAATACCTTGAGCCTTCTACTAACCTGGGGTCTATGCCCCAATCTAGTGTGGATACCATGTGGTGTACCTGCCGCACCACCCTAAGAGAAGTTCTTTGGCACACCCAGCATCCTCAACAAAGTCTCTTGAAACAAAGGTGCTCCAAACCCATGAGCAACCTGGTCCTCAACAACCTCAACGTCTGGTTCAAGAGAGGCATCTCTAGCCCTACCTCTAGTTGGTATCGCTTCACGGGCACTACCTCTAGCTGGTGCTACTCCACGAGCACATCCTCTAGCTGAGGCCCTACCCCTTACCCTAGCTGGGGTCTCACCAACTGCCATTGGAAATAGAAGCTCTGGTCCTTGGCATTTACAAAAATGACAATGACAATTTAGCACTAACGAAGGTAACCACACAAGATACGAAAGAAATAATTAGAGAAGTTTCCTTACAATCTTCATAACCTTTTAAAAATAAGTACAAATGTCTCCCTACTGATCTTCGAGACTCTACTTAGACTTGGCTTATGCACTCATGAGAATTATAAACCTAGGGCTTTAATACTATTTGTCACGACCCAATTATTGATGTGATGTCACTTTTTATTTCCAACCAAGATAAGTAAGCCTCAACCTAACAACACAAAAGAAATACAGAAAGTAAAACAAGAATAACATAAGAACAAAATCTTATTGGTTCAATAATAACCCCAAAACGTAGTTTCCACATGTATAAGTCTCTACTGCATAAAATGCATCATTGAAAGATAATTTCAAGTCTTAATGTGTTTGATTCTAGAATAGAACAAAGCATATAATAAGAACAAGAGAATGTGCCGGGATGTTAAACAACTACCTCTCAAAGTCCTTCAAAAGCCTCATAAAATAGATAATGAGCAATCGCACGACCAGGCTCGGAACCTACACAAGTGTAGAAGCAAGGAGTGAGTACAAACGAACGCGTACTCAGCAAGTAACCAAAGTAAACAAAGCAAAACTAGCAAGAAATGAGTACTCTTTTCATCCCAACAGAACATCCTCAAACTAATACCCGCATGGAAATCAACCCAACATAACAGTTCACAAAACACAACTCACAAGTTCTTATAATCATTTCAACAATCACAGTCGATTAGTCAAAGTCCAGCAGTCATAGTTCAACAATAATCAAATATCAAGTATGGCAATCACAAGTGTCAAGTAAATCAATCATAAGTATTGATCTCACCAAAGCACATTAATCAAGTACAAGGAACACCAAATTTCAAGGTATATCCTGCACAATATAGTTCACAACTTGTCGTTTATGACCTCGGCATCAATATCACTGACTTAAAATGACGTCAACATATATAACACTTACTAGAAATGTCTTCATCATCACTATAAGTTGTTGGAAATGACCTAGACATCAATAGAACTTGCCACATATAACCTCGGCATCAATAAATATCATATATCTCATCATGGTGGATAGAAACCAATCCAAATGAGTAATCTCACACCATGGGATAGGCAATAACTCAAACAATTCAAATCCACAATGATGTCATCAAAGAATTTCATCAATCAACACATTAGGTCTCACAGCAAGGCAAATTCACAAGTATCATTATCATCACGTTGCATTTTATTTAACCCCATCTTTATTCATTAAGTTTAAACAAGTGGAACAATAAACTCTTCACCTCCTTCCCATTACTCCATAACACAAGTAATGAAGAGAAAAATATATGAATCAACTAGATTTACAATGTTTAGAAAAAAAAATTCCTCAATTCAATTAAATAGTCAATCCATGAATTGGGTCTTCTTCTTCCGAAAAATATCCAAAGCATCACAATCCAGTTCAATCAAGTAATCACAGTAAGATTCTGAAAATAAAAAATACTCTACTAATGCATTTAGACAAATTGGTCAATCAACTAAGAAATTCAATTCCAAAAATTGAGGGTTGAATCCAAAATTCATTACTCGAAAATATTATCCTAGCAAGTTGGAACTCAGTGGTTTAAACCATTTCAAAAAAGGAGTTAAAATCATATCATAAACACAATTTTACTATGTTGTTGAAGTTAAACTCCAATTATCATTTCAAAACATTGATTTGAACACTTAAATTCATAAATAATAATGGGTAAATGAATATTTAAAGTTAGGAATCGTTTCCCAAAATTTTCATCTCAAAAATCTTGTTCAAACTGCCACACCAAAGCTCACAAAACATTAAAATGGTGAAATGGGGTTGAAACCCCGATTTTTTGGTAAATATTATGTCAAGGGGTTCTCTATGAACATGGACCCCTCTAATCCACATATGTAGAGGTCAATGCTTTGACCTCTCGTGAACGCGATCACAGATGTTTGGCTTCGACAACATAGAACAGAAAATTAGCCAAAGTTAAATTAATTTATTGGACCCTTGGGATTCGTTCGGAACCTCATACACACAAACCATATATGCAAATAGACTATACTTAATGTTTCAAACTCAATAAAACCATCAAAACATGAATATGAGGTCTCCTTGACCTAAAACTCATGAAAGTCACAAGAAATGAACATAACACCTAAAAGGGCTAAATTAACCTCTGGACCTCTAAAAATTCAACCAAGACCTCACATGGATCTAAAATCATCCCTCAAATCCAATAGAACTCTTGGAAATTCAGTCAGAGCATCCAAACCCCAAATATTGACCAAAGTCTATCCAATGGCTAAAATTCCATAATTTTCTAACATAGGACCTTAAATCCTAAAAAGACTCCAAATTTGAAACCGAAAAATATCTCAGACCAGTTTCCACATTCCGAGACTGATGGGATCGAAGGAATTCAATTCAAACACTCGAAGCTCCAAAAGACATCGAAAATCTCTATTTAGAAACTTTAGCCATTCAAAATAAAAAAAATTCAAAATTTATAACTTTTAGATTAAAACTTGAAAATCAATTTCAAAACTCATTCAAAAATTACTCGGGGCCAATGTTGGGAGGGGTAGAATTGTTATTTCATGAAAATTTTCAAAAATGACCAGCCGAGGTACTACAATAATATTTAAATTTATTCTTTGGTTGTAGCCAGAATATATCAGACTACTTGAGGTGGAAGTCATGAGATAAGTTCATTATGCTTTATAGTCTAGAGCATGTTCATAATCGAATGTGTTTTTTGATTACACAAAAAATTCTTAATGTTTATAAAGCTAACATAAGGCCACAAACTACTTTAGTCATGGTTTCTATGTTAAATTGGTCCTCATTAATTATTTATACCTAAAAATACTTCAAATAGGCAGGGAGTCTGACAAAGTTTACATCAAAAACATTATTTTATAACAATATCATTTACTATGAAGCAAAGTGGACTACATATTACTATCTTTCGATAACAATCTATGCATCGACAATTAATAAATCAACTAGGACATACACTCTTTTCCTTATGTCTCATAACTAATGATGTTATCCTAGATATAAGACTTGTGTAATATAAAGATTAAGCATGTGTACAAGATTCTTAACATATGTTTATTATAACTACATGTCTAGCAATCCTCATAGCTTTCAGACCCAATGAAATCCTAAATATGAAACGTGACTACGATTATAACAAATCTAATACAAATGAATGCATATACAAAACTTTATATAAATATGAACTTCCTTCAACAACTAGAATCTTGATTAGTAACTCTTACACCAACTAATGCAAAGAATCGTATTCGAGTGTCTTCCTACTTGAGGTGTTAAAAAAATGCATCTTTTCAATTTTAATTAAATTTCCCTAAGCAACAACAATATCGATCAATTCTAAAAAATACCCACTTATTGTATTAGAATAAAATCTCACATGAATAACCAAAAATTACCATATCTCGACACCCCACATAGGTTTTCAAGGAATTTGTGACTACCCATCATGGCCTGGTATTTGAGATTGAATTTGAATAACCCTTGGCACAAAAAAAATTATCTTTTTACTACTAGACAACAATACTTGACAGAAACTAAAAGAAATTATTTGATGGTGGTAGAATCTTATCAGCAAATGTGGGGCTTACAATGCAAGCAATAGAGATGTAATACAAATAAAAACTGGTCAAAATAATTGGTCATGTTAAAAGAGTATGATAATTACCATCTACATCTCCTTAATCATGATCTCCGCTAGTTCAACAATTCCCATGGATACAATCGAGTAAATTGTCTCGATCCTCATAGTCCAGAGAAAATCAAAGGTTCTCACATAGAAAGACAGAGACATAGAGCGATGGGTGTGAGTATCTAGGTTCAGATTTACTCAAGATAGTGATGGTTGGGCGGGGGGGGGGGTAGGAGGATTGTTTATAAGAAATATAAGAGAAATGCTCACACCCATTTATATTTTTGTGGGTTTAATGTGTAACAACCAGATATCATGGGTTTTATTTATGCAATATAATCCCTCCGCTACTATTCATACAAAAGTTAAAACTTTGCATTCGAAAATAATTATTGGTTGTTTCATATAATTTATAACGACCGGATTCATATCCATTCATCAAAGAATGGTCGTTAAAAGTCCAATTTCTTGTAGTACATTACAGTCTTTGGATGGTTTGTAGGGGTGGTTAGCTCCCCTTATGTGTTATGGTACTCCTTCTTAGATTTTAGAGGGAGTGGAGATTGAGAAGAAAGATATTAATGTTGTCACTCAGTTTTAGTTCGGGTTTATAAGTAGCATATTGATGTCATCTTAGACTGAGTTTATCCCCTGCTATTACAATGTTGTGTTATTGGGATGCATCATTGACCGATAGTGGTCAAATCTTGGTTTGATCGTTGTTGTTTTTCTGGAGATGCTTTTGAGGACGAGGCAGCAGTAGACCTCATTTCCCTTCCCAATCTTGATTGCCTACATGTCATTTGGTTGGGGTCTTATTTAATTATTATACTGAAGATTGTATCACACCAACGTCCTCTAGTAATATTCGATTGATTGAGGTAGACTATCTGAGAGATGATGTGGCTAGGAAGAAGTCGGTGTCGACTGACACTACCCCGGTGGTTGGCACTACTACTTTAGAAGTCGATGCTCCTATTCCCACTCCTACTATGTAACAATCAGGTATGGCTACACCTTTCTCTTCTACTATGCCTTCCTCTACATCTCGGCCTCTATTAACTAAAGCCATGCTTTACCGGATGGTCATTCTTGCCTATGTGGGACATAACACCTTGTTTCCTAATTTTTTATTGAGATTGGACACCTTTACTGCCCGGGTTGAAGATCGTAAGAGAGTTGAGGGTGCTTCTAGAGAGGTGACAACCTTGAAGGTTGATATTGTTATCTTGAGGAAGGATGTGGATGAGCTTAAGTCCATAGACATGTTGATTCTTTGGGGAGAGGTACCCCTACCTGATGTTCCGGTGACTGAGACTCATCTAGTCCCAATTAAGAGTGAGTCTACTCTTTTACCTAAGGGTGTACCTGTTGTCGATGATGAGGACTCTAACACAACAGCTATGGATGAGAAGGAGCTTGCTAAAAAGGAGTAGCAGAGTGAGGACACATATGTTGATCAGGTGGATTTGGAGGACACACTCTTACATTTAGCTACATCGAACTCTCTTCTTGATACATCCACCATTGGATCGTTATAGGACCTAGCCTCCGAACACTACTACTCTTGTTGATGTTCTAGGCATTGATACCCTTGTTGAGCCTCTTGTTGATGCAATGGGAATTGATATCCATTTTAAGGATGTCCCACCAAACTTGAGTACTCTTTTAAGTTTATGTCTTTTTTAGGACATTGATGGTACTTACAGGTCCCTACCCCTTTTTGTTGTATGCTGCTATTTTGAGGCGGTTGCTTTATTTTTATTTAGATTATATTAAATTTGATGTTGATGTAGTCATAACTTCTTATTTTGGTTTAACAGTATAATGTTCGTTTTAGTTGCATTTTTCTCTTTCTCTTTTTCCCCAAAAGTTTGTTATATTTGGATGATTGAAAACTTGCATGCTTATCTTGAACATTCGAGTAACGATTATGATTAATATTGATGTATTAAATAGTACTTTTCTTGAGAAGTGTGTTTCCGTAGATTCAATGAGGTCATTAAAATTACATGATTCTTACATGACCTCTTAGCATATATTTGTGACTATTCTAATATCAATTGTGAAACTTACAATGATTGTTGCACGCAATATTAAAGATGTAAAGGCATGCCCACTGATTGTGTTCGAGTGCAATGTGTAGTGAGGAGTACCTGAAAATCATGTGTGTGGATATCCAAAACATGCATTGTTGGTCTAATTGTTTTACTTCTGTAAATGTGGAAATGACCGTAGACATAAATTTTGAGAGTAAGCAGATTTATAATACCTTAATCATGACCACCTTGTGAGAGTGTGCACCCATTTTTACACCATTTGAGCCTAATACGATTCCTCGAAAACCTTTCAAACCACTTGGCCTAAAATTAAATTCCTTTCTCACCCAATTTTTTTTTTTAAGCATTGGTTTGTATGAATAACCAACATCAGCCAAAAGACTAAGTTGGTATGCAAAGATGAAAGAATTTGAGTGAAAAAGAGTGATGAGACTCATCCTTGTATTCATGTCGCAAAAAGATTGAACCCCTCCCTATAAAAAAAAATGAACAGAAAAAGTTGTATAAAAAATTGATGTTTTGGTTATCTACATTGATTGGTTGAATAAAAGAGGGTTCCCAATGAGCTCAGTAAGAAAAAAGTTGTGAAATGAATGAGGATGAGTCTCTAACTAATAAGGAGGAGAGAAAATGAGAAGAGGTAAAGTTGAGAACAACAATACTTCAAAAAGGTGAAGTCAATACCCTTTGAGCGTAGCCATGTTACAAGCCTTAACAGATCTTTGGGATCTTGCAAAAGCCAAGTTATATGATTGTTGAAAAATATGGGCAAGCCTATGGGTTAAAACATGCATGTTTTTCTTTTTGAGAGTGTGAGAGTTCATTTTGATTCCAAAAAATTCAGTATTGATGTGCTTTGTGAGAGTATAGAATCATTTTTTATTTGAGGGATCTTGAGTACTTTTGTGGAAGCATAGATTTACATCACGATTGAGAATTTGTGAGCATGAACTGAAAATCATAATGGCTATATATCATTTGAAGCTTTTTGTGATTAATTGAAAATTGCATGAACTTGGATTTAGCCTTGTAATAACACTTCCATGTTAGCTCTCAAGAAGCACTATTTATAGATACCTTTGTTGAAAAAATTGATCTCTTGATTTACTTGAGAACAAACAAAATTTTAAGTTGGGAGTGTTGATGGGTCAGAAATTTTGAACTCATTCAAGGCTTTTTAATTCACCAAATAGTGCCCTCAATGCCATTTTATGTCCATTTGTCATGCTAAAGTGTTGATTTACAACTATGAAGGCTTAAGGACAAGGCAACTCGCCAAATAATAATAAGGAAAATGTGATTGACTCTTCTGCGAAAAAGCTCAAAGTGGGTCGGCGATAAAATGAAATGAATGATGACTCACAAACTAGGTCGGTGAGGTAATTTGAAGTCGCCAAAAATACTGGAAATATCTTCTTAAAAGCCAAAATAGATAGACGAAGTGAAGATTGAGTTTGTGACTCGCCAACTACGTCTGCGAGCATTGGCTGAATTGCCAAAAGTTTTTGGGAGTTCTGCTGCAAATCAAAAACAAATAGGCAAGTAGAGGTGATACTCGATAACTCACCAAATGTGAAAAGTGATGCCCATCGATCTCGCCAATTGATGGTTCAAACACCTACAGGCTGAAGTCAAGGAAGGAAAAGTGAGTGTCACGCCCCGAGTCTACACCCTGGATGTAGCTGGCACTCAAAAATCATTGTTGGTTCCCAAGCGAACCCTTGGCCTGGCTCATTACTCAGTGGAAGACTTACTCAAGCAAAATGAAAACTCATGATGCAAGAATAACTTTAAAAACTTAATTTAAACTCAACTCTAATAATCGTCTGAAAATAATTGAACAAGTTTTAGTAAATGCCTTATGAGCTCAGAACATTACAACAACAAAGGGAATAATGATAGACTCCTCGACTTTTAAACTATCTATGAAGCCTCTACTATTATAGAAGGATTTTCGGGACAAGAACCACGACATCCTAACCAACAAAAAGTAAAAGTGCCACCCTCCAGAAGCAAGGAGGCTCACCAAAGCTAACTGGAACTGCAAGTGGTATCAACAGAGAATCTCTATTGATAACCCTAAATACTTGTATAAGCATCATAAAAAGATGCAGGCCAAATGGCATTAGTGCATTGAATGTACGAGCATGTAAGGGGAATTCTAAAGCATAAACATAAGCTTGAATTGATAGAAAAGAAACATACTTACCTCTTCTCAAACTCACTCAACTCAACTCAAACTCCACTCAAGGATGGGATACTAAACTCAAGGATAAGATACTCAACTTAAAGGTAAGATACTCAACTCAAGATACTCAAGGATAAAGCAACAATAAAAGATGCAATATATGGAAAGCTTTCAAAACATTAGATAATAACTCAATTGTATGTAAAAATACAATAACAACTCAATTGTATGTAAAACCACAATAATAACTCTTATTTGGGAGATTTTCTAACCGACAACCATCACTATGAGCTATGTGATGATACAACGTGCCACCCATTGTGCCAGAACTGTCATATACCTTTTCGGAGTACAAGACATCCTCAACTAAGTGGATCCACTAAGCTATGCTTAAAAACAATAAGGAATAATATAAAAAGTATGACCCTTTTTACCCATGTTGGCATACATGGTTTATGAGGACTTTGAGTTGTATGAACTCGTCCCCATATCGGTGCTCAATACTACTGCCAGTTATATAACTCATGCTCATATGTTTAAAAACATTTCCTCATCCTCAAACTTTGAGATTATTACTCAAAAGGTTCTCTTAAAAGAGATAGTGCTCAAAACTCATCATGAACTCATTCGAAAATCAATGTTTCCTCTCAGTTTAAATGTAAAAATATTTACTATTGGGAATACTTAGTTCCCTTATATTCATTTCGAAAACATGAAACTCGACACTCCCCATCCTCATCCTCATTTACTCAAGTCTTAAAAAAATTATAAATAATTGTAAAAGACTTCTCCAAATAGGGTTCATGGCAAATTATAGACGTGAACGACTCAATTCAAGGGTTTCAATAACCATATATATAACTCAATACTCGGAACTAAATAACTTCAGAACTCAAAGTTTCAATTGGTACTACTCATCTCAAGAATGCTCAACTCTTAGGGTTTATGCGGATTTATGGGCATGAACAACTCAACTCAATGACCTTCATGTGTAGCATGTAGTAGTCCCATAATTAGGAATATAATCTCAAAAAGATTAGGAACTCAATACTCAAGAACTTAGAACTCAAAGATACTACTCCTCTCTAAGATACTCAATTTATGGAGTTCATGTGAAATTATGGACATGAACGACTCGACTCAAATATCTCAATAATAATGTAGACTAATGAATACACTCTTCCCATTCTCATTCTCACATATTCGAGTCTAGAAACAACTTATAAGTAATTGTAGAAGACTCCTCGAAAAGGCTCAAAGGGACTTTCTCAAACATTACTCTTAACTCTACCTCGAATTCAAAATATGAATTCAAGGATCATGATTATGATATAGAGGATTTATCAATGATTATATGTAGTTTGGATGGTTAAAATCAAGAAGTGATTGATGATACAGTTTAATAGAACGTAAACGGAAACAAGGATAGAAGAGTAGGGAACCTGGCAACCCTAGCACACTAAGTGGCGCAGGGCACCATCCCCTAAACTTCAGAACCCACTCCTTGGTGCACTGCAGGCACGGCAATCCAGCCACCCTAGCGCATCAGTGGCGCGTCGCGCCGCCCTTTCCAAGGGTACTCCAACGAATTTTTCTTCTGTATTTTGTGTCCTAATTCACCTAAAATTGATTGGGTTCTTCCCAACATTCTTATATTCATTAATCTAACCCAAGTACATGAAAATATAATTGAAATTCCTCAAAAAATATACTCTGTCGCATGATCCTCACCTCAAGAACTCAACAGACTCCATTATCAAGGTATGGAGAACAAAACCTCAAGAAACTACTCAAGAACTCAAATCATTCAACCTCAAGAATGAAATTACGGATGGAAATCACATGATTGGAATGTAGGTGAAGGAAACCAACACTATGAGAACTTACATACCTCAAAGAACTAGGTTCTTGGTGAAATCTTGGATGAACGCTTGAAACCTTGGACTTTTTCTCCTCTTCAATCTTCTCTCTAAAGCCTTAAACTCTTTGGGGATGAATTAAACGTATTCTTATCAGTTTAGACCCTTAGTAGGGTGTAATTTACGTTTATACTAATTAGGGGTAAGGAAAAGACTAAAATACCCCTCCTTAGTTCGGGTGGAAAGGCCATATCTAGAGAGGCTACACTCAAACGACCATATCTCACTCATCCAAGCTCGAATTTTAGCAAACTCGGTAGAGTCAGAAAGAGGACTCAAATATCTTCAACTTGATACCTTATGGTCCACCTAACTCATTATGTGGTAAAAGTTACGGTCGTTTGAAGTTGACCCAAAACTTAAAAGAACTTACGGGTGACTTGAATGAATTTCTCTTCAGTTCTTTTTTGGAAATCGAGGTGCTACATATAGTGACCTTGATACCTAATAAAATTTAAATTCCTCGGTAAAATCTTACTCACAACGAAGAATGGTTTGAATCCTAGCACAAAATAATTTGGGGCGTTACGTTATCTCCCCCTTGGGATCATTTGTCCTAGAATGATGGCTGGACTGGGTATGGAACGGGGTTACTTTTACTATCTCCTCTGAAATATGAACTTGCCTATTAAAACAAGCTGAACTTATTCATACCAAGAGTTTCGACTTCCTATAGCACCTAAGTCAAGAACGATGCTATTGTGAACATAGTCACACTCTCTTTGAGGTTACCTTATATGAGACAAAGGAAGTCTGGGCATGAAGTAAGAATAGGAATACCTTGTCCGGGGTAATGTGATTGCTAGCTATTAAGCTTAGCAACACTCCTAAACTACGCTCTTCTTTCCTTATTACCATACCTCATTGGCTACAACTCATAGCTCCCACAAGGGTACATGAATACTCTTATTAAGGTCTGAGTCTAATGTTACGCTCTTACTATATCCAAGTTTAATCGGAATCCTAAGTTCCGGGTTCTATACCTCTCTATAGTGAATCTCATCCAAATAATATTACTCTTTAACACCACATTTAAATCAACATTGGGCTCATATCAAGAACCACCTAATGTTTAACAACACCACATTCAAGTTTAGTACTCTAACAACTCGATGGAATCCTACTAACCAGCTCCTTAAGAAGTTCTCATTCTCTCATCATCTCTGCCATACCAACTAGAATTTTCCGCATTACTACTCGGAACCAACTAAGGGATCTCATTTAACTATTTCTCATAGTAAAACCTCATCCTCCTCTTCCTCTACATTTATACCCCAAGATGGAATTATCATACCAACATTATCACGATAAGAGCATTAACCTTCTCCTTCTAACATCACTCCACTACTAAAAGGACCTCCGAAAAGATATGTCCCATACCCTTTTGAAATCATCACTATCTTATTCTCAACACTTGACTTGATTTCTCATCTTATCATCTCCCATTAGGTATAAAGTTGACATTTAAAAGCTATGGACCTATTCCATCATCTCTAAACTGGTCTACATCCCCCTTTACTCTAACTCTCGAGAAAAGTTAATCTCATGACTACCGAACTCTCCATAAGAAATTACTAAGACCTTTTTCTAAGACGTTTCTCTTGACCTCTTCTCAATGGCTCCTAAGCCTACTTTATCTAACTCTTTAGAAAAATTACACTTGCACCAGCCTATCCCATATTGTCAGCTTAATTATACTATCTAGGCACACATAAAAAAATCATAACCTCAATTGGGACCTCGTCTGGCCACATACCATCTAGGGTGTAACTCTTACTACTCTACCTTCATTTCTCTCCTCTATGGGTCATAATACCACATTTTCATTGTAAGGTACCACTTTGATCTCCTCACCTATTTCAGGTCAAACCTAACAGATCAAATCTCAAAACTAACACCATTACCCTCATGTTTCCATCTTTTGATCACGACACTCATGTCAAATTCAAGTTTAGTGTCTGGTACTAAACATGGATATCAATATGATTGCTCACACCTTACACTACTTGAGACTACCAGAAAATCTAAGAAACACTCACCTACTAAGATCTAATGACAAGTAGGAAAAATTTAGCTCTCCGTCTACCTACCTATAAATTACCCTCACTTTCCATTTCAAAACTTAAGTACTATTTAATCACTTACTGCGCATTACCTCTCAAATAGTTCTATCATCTTCGGAATAACATGGGTTTCCGGCATCCTCCAAAATTCATAAGCCTAGCTTGGGTCTATCACCTCATGAATAATCTTCTCTATGATTCAACACATATATTTAATCTTCTCTAACATGATGTCACATCAACATCAACTCTATTCTGGTTAAAAGTATACTCTATCTCATCATGACTAGTAACTATTCCTCTTCCTTCTATCAAGAACTCTCTGCAATATTATTATTCCTTATTCTACTCATAAAGGAACTCATCACTTATAACTGACTGGTTTCATGATTGCAATGAGAAAATCTGCCTCATCACTATCTCTCTTTCATATATTTTTATACCTCTGCATGTTTTTCCTCTAGCTTAAGGGCACTCTTTACTACTACTGCTCATAATCTCATAATTCATACTATCTTTTAGGGTGAAAATATTACCCAAGCCCTAAAACACAGTTTCTCATAAAGGGTCTCACCTGAATAAGGTTTAGAGAAGAGAGTACATCTTGATTTTAGCTCAAACGCCCGATTCATATGAATTTGAATGCATTCTTTCGAACTCAATAGTTAACTGACTCATAGGCTCCTCTCAAGCCCCTCTACAATCTCATCACTTTCTCAAGATTTTAGCTAAAAATAACTCATCCATAAGGATCTTGGGTTTTACCTTTCAACCACTTTTAGTATAAGGGATAGTCGAAAGGATATGCGAACGCAAGAGTTAGAATAAGTATATATGACATAGATCTATTGCATGATTAAGAGTATAAAGAAGGGAAACTTTTCTTAAATGCCTCTAGTCCCTCATTTATAGAAGTGGGGCCCTCACAACCATAAACAAGACCCTACTAACACAGATTCATAGACACCCTAGGACACTTGAACTCTGTGCTTTGATACAAATTTTGTCATGCCCTGAGCCTACACCCTGGACGTAACTAGCACTCGAAAACCATTGTTGGTTCCCAACTGAACCCTTGGTCTGGCTCATTACCTAGTGGAAGACTTACTTAAGCAAAATGAAAACTTATGATGCAAAAATAACTTTAAAAACTTAATTTAAACTCAACTCCAATAATCGTCTAAAAATAATATAACAAGTATTAGTTAAATGCCTCATGAACTCAAAACTTTATAACAACAAAGGGAATAATGATAGACTTCTCAACTTTTAAACTATCTATGAAGCCTCTACTATTACCGAAGGATAATCGGGACAAGAACCACGATATCCTAACCAACTTAAAGTAAAAGTGGAACCCTCCGGAAGCAAGGAGGCGCACCAAAGCTAACTGGAACTCCAAGTGGTATCAACGGAGCATCTGTTGATAACCCTGATTACCTGTATATGCATCATAAAAAGATGTAGGCCAAATGGCATCAGTACATTCAATGTATGAGCATGTAAGGGGAATTCCAAATCATAAACATAAACTTAAACTGATATTAAATAAACATACTTACCTCTTCTCAAACTCACTCAAGTCAACTCAAACTCAACTTAAGGATAGGATACTCAACTCAAGAATAAGATACTAACTTAAAGGTAAGATACTCAACTCAAGATACTCAAGGATAAAGCAACAATAAAAGATGCAATATATGGAAAGCTTTCAGTACAGTAGATAATAACTCAATTGTATGTAAAAATACAATAACAACTCAACTGTATGTAAAAATACAATAATAACTCTTATTTAAGAGATTTTCTAATCGACAACCATCACTATGAGCTATGTGATTATACAACGTCTCGCCCACGCTTCCAGAACTGTCATATACCTTGCCGGAGTATAAGACATTGATACGCTCAAATTACACCTCCCTAAAGAAGCATTAGCGATCGTTATCAAGTAAAGAACCCAACTTGTAGGTTGGGGTCGATCCCACGAGGAAAATGGTTTAGACTTTACTTTAACCCATGATTATATTCAATTAGTCAAAGTATTTCCAAGAAAACA
>JAJONZ010031700.1:0-20412 GCA_029582445.1 Solanum paucissectum
CAAGTTTCCGGTAACTTCCGAAGCACATTTTTAAGAACTTTTTGGGTCATTTCAAATATAATCATTTCATTAAGTTCTCGACTCCAAACTCACATATGAGGCTCTAGTTTCACTCTATCATTTTCCGAGTCGTTACAGCAACACAGTTGCAAACCTAGGAAGAGAAGACACAAAATTCAACAAAGTTGCGAAAATTCCTAAACTAAGGCTCATACTACAAGACTTAAGTCTACTATTCCAGTCTGAAAGGATCTAGTCCGTCTGAAATGATGTCAAAGAAAATGACAAAACAACAAGGCTCACGAGTCGAAAGAAACATTAGCCTATCCTAAATAAGGCCAAGCATGCTTCAAATAATAAGAAACAACGCAAGTAATTTACAACATCATTCGACAACATATACAAAACCCCAACTAGCATGGTATTACCCCCAAAATAGTAGCAATCAACCCTAAAACATGGTTTCTTAGAAGGAAAGCAAGAAGAACTAGGTAAATGCCTCAATTTCACACTTATCAACATGGATTCTCCCATTTTTGCTAAATCGAATTAGAAAGGAAGTTGTAGCCTACATGTAGGCCAACCGCGCACTCCAAATCACGGAGTTGGATCTTTTCCTTTATGAATGGCCTCTGTAAGATGCCACACTATCAAGAATAGGATCATAACATTAGTGTACAGTAAATTAGACACAAAAATAACATAAAACAAAGATGGGCCAATTTTGGAATCAAACAGGAATTGTGAGACCTATGCCAAAATTTCTAAAATTGACTCCGTCAAAAGGTCCTAAACTATGCCCCAAACTTGTTTTCTAAAATAGAACACAATCTTATGCCCGAACCAGTGGATAACAATGCATGAAAAATTATTAACTATTAAGAAAAATAAAAGATTGGGGCTGGAGCTAAAAGAAAGAATTCACCTGGAACGGAGGTCCACCAACATGTTTCAATCATACCATAGTAAAGCCTCAAAAATTACTGATGCATGACACTTTAAATCATTCATTTTTGAGCTATATAGAGGGTGAAAACTCAATTTGAACCTTATGTCATCAAGATGACGTATCTAGTCTTTAATTAAAGACCAAATGAAATCCTTATTCGTGAACGCGTGCAAACCTAGCGGAGAGCAAGGACCCTAGTTGTTGCAAACGTGACAAAGCCTCTACGAATGCAGAGCCCAAGGACCCATACTCAGCGAACATGAAAATGTTTCTTTGAATACGGAGGCTATTATTTCATTCATCCATAAATATAACAAAATTGTCTGCACCAGCTGATGCACAACAACTAGATTTCGGCAAGTGGAAATCTGTGATGGGGCATTCCAAATTCATTTGGAACCTCGAGCATACAAATGAAATATGCCACCCTACCAAATTTAATATTTCAGACTCAAAGGAGTAGTTAAACTTTCCATACGAGATCATATTTGTTAAAAGAGGGTCCCACCCTCAAACTTCATTTTAAGCCTAAATCCACAAGAAAGCCTAGAATTAGCCTAGAAGCCTCGAGATCCAAATGATGGGTCATTCTAGATCAAACTCAAACACTGAAACTTGCATAAAAACCAAACGAATGACCATGTGACTAAACAACTAGTCTCAGCAAGTCATAAATTACTTGGGGTCGCAATATGAAAGTTAGAAATGACGAACAAGAGGCATAAACAAATAAATGATCTAGATGTCAGTACAACATATGGTTGTTTTAACTATCATAAAATGGGCCATTTACGGAGATATAGTCTAAAGGAGAAGCAATGTAATGGGGAAATAGAGCCTATTTGTCACGACCCAAGCCTATACCCCGGACGTAACACGGCGTACAAGACTCCAAAGATCCTCATACAAGACTCATAGCATTCATAACATAAGACGAGAATGGTACGAAATTTAAAATCTTTTAATCCATACAACCGAAAACTTTGTTTAAAAACAAACAGCGGAAGTATACTTGTCTCACATTGCCATCTAATACAAATTGAATCAAAGATAGGGTAACAACCCTTCAACATAATCTGCAACGTAAAAATGACATAAAGGAAAAATTAGAATAACAACTCTCATCCTCGAACCATAAGGACTCACCACTAGCTTTTGAAAGAATCAATCCAAGCTTGAACACTAAAAGTCACTTTAAGATCCGGAAACCTACACTTTGTAGAAAAATTGAAGAAATATGGGTTAGCACACAAAAATGTACTAAGTATGATAGCCATGTAAAAATCATGCTTAAAAGGACATTTTGGTTGAAAACCATTTTATATGCCAATTTTGAGAAACATCATGAAATTTAGTATAAGAGGCATAAGATACAAACATATTCAACATATAAGCCATTACAACACATTAGAACCATCATCTTAAGTAACCTTAAGCTATACTTGTGTAATGTAGGAATGGCATCCCATACTACCGTTCATACTAAGTACCACTTTGAGGCCACCATAGATGAACTTACCATTCTTCATACTCATTTTTAATCAATACTCATTCATAAGGAACATTCACATTTAGTAAGTCATGACAAGTAAAGCATTCATCATTACACTGAGAATTTAAGTCAACATTCTCATTACCTTTATTATGAGCACATTCATTCATTAGACATTAAGACATTAGAGAAACACACCATAGCCCTTCCAAATCCTACTCATGCAATGCATGGATGGAATCCCATACTTCCGCCTACACTTCATAGAACCTCTTGATTAACCATATAATGTAACTCACATGATGGGAATATGCATTAACCGACAAAGACCATGTGAGCAAATAATGGATCCGGTGTGTATCCCACGCCGTAAAGGGTTGGTCTACTTGCCTAATGTATGACCAGTAACATTTTAGCTTAGGTGGATCCACTAGCTAATAACCTATGTGGGCACATAGTTTTGGGATAAGAAAGATGTTCATTGAAACCCGGCCTAACATGGGGAGAGCTTCTATCTTACCATATCCACTCGGTGCTAATCTTACATTCCCATAGAGTAATTCATTCCTTTAACATTATTACACATGAGAGGGATGACTTTGGCCTACCGACCCAAGGTACATTATTACACACATCAAAGGGTGCTATGAGCCTACCGATTCAAGATACATTATTAGGATAGCTCATTGAATCCTCATGAAAGGGTGCCATAAGCCTACCAATTCAAGGTTCATCATTATCATTCATGGAAGAGTGCCATTAGCCTACCGATCCAAGGTACATTATTATAGTAGTTCATAGACTCATCATGCAAGGGCTACACCCATTAGGTCTACCAATTCAAGACAAAGCCTAGAATACTTCATTAATCATTTATGAAAGGGTTACCACCATTAGGTCTACCGATTCAAGATTCATTATTCATTACATGAAAGGGCTACCACCATTAGGTCTACAGATTGAATGTTCATTGAGTCAAGATACTTTTGTTAGACAAGATAAGGATGCCTAAGCCTACCAATTCAAGATGTAGCATTACATTGAAGAAACCATTCACATATATCATCATCATTCATAAGTGTATAATTGAGAATAACCTTTCAATAATAACACAATTGTATTGTAGACATGATAACATTACATTCATTGAAATCACAAGGCATATACATAGCATCTTGATTATACATCAACCTTCATAAATTTGCCCTCCAAGGCTATGAATCAATCTCAACCCAAACATCTAGAGTACTACATTATATAAGGGGAATATCATGATTCAATAACTCAATCAATATAGACATAATCAATTTAACATGCTTCCATAATCAATCAACCCAAATCATAAATTTACATTTTTGTATTTTGGGGTATTCATGGGTTCATGGTGGAAATTCATCATAAATAAATATTAATACCTCAATTCAATCATAATTCATCATAAATCAACCTTTGAAAACGTTTTGAAATTGAACCCATGACTTAGATTAAAACCCTAACTTTTGGGGGAATTTGGAAGCTTTGAAATCTTGTTTTGAAAGGACTCTATGGGTGAAAACTACCCATAGATGAAAATTACCATACCTTGATTCAATATTATCCGCGAAATTGAGTGAGAAATATGAACTCTTGAGTTCTAAACCTTGACTTCTTCTTGTCCAATGGAGGTTTCTAGAGAGAGAATTATTTTGGAGAGGAGGTGGTTTCTATTTTGGGTTTTGGGAATTATGAGATGTAAAGGAGTAGTTAATAGTTTAAAAGGTCTTAAATAACTCTAAATAATCGAAATAAACCGAACCCTAACTTAACTATCTCAAGTCTATTGGTTGAGTGGTATACAGAAGTGTATTGCAGATTGTTTTACTAAATGTTCAAATTGCCAGCAAGTGAAGATTGAATACCAAAGGCCATGTTGTATGACTTAGAATATAGCTCTTCCCGAATGGAAGTGGGATATGACTAATATGGACATTATTACTGGCTTACCCGATCTCGCAGACAACATGATTCGATTTTGGTGATTGTAGATCAAATGGCTAAATCAGCCCATTTCTTGCCAGTAAAGATTACAGATTTTGTAGTGGACTGTGCCAAATTGTACATTCATGAGGTAGTCCGACTTCATGGAGTTCTATTTTCCATAATTTCAGATAGGGGTGCTCAGTTCACTACCTAGTTTTGGAAGTCATTTAAGAAGGTTGTCCATCGGAATTACAACTCATCGTAAGGAAGCAAAGAAAGAATTAACAAAGGAAGTGCATAGGCTTGCACGTTTAGGACTCTTTTTGGTAAACTCTAGTGAAGGTGGATTTTTGGGAATGGATGAGGTTGAATCATCCTTGGTGGGGTAAGTGAAAGAGAAGCAAGACAAGGACCCCATCCTATTTGAATTTAAGGCAAATGTTCATAGGTAGAAAGTGATGGGTTTCGAACAAGGAGGAGATGGTGCGTTGAGGTTCCAAGGTAGATTGTGTGTTCCAAAAGTGGATGATATCATAGGTAGGATCATGGAAGAATCTCACAAATCCATGTATTCAATTAATCCAGGTTCTACAAAGATGTACCATGACTTGAGAGAAGTCTATTGCTTTAGTGGTATGAAGAAGTGTATTGCAGATTGTTTTACTAAATGTTCGAATTGCCAGCAAGTGAATATTGGGTACCAAAGGCCATGTGGTATGAATTAGAATATAGCTATTCTAGAATGGAAGTAGGAGATGATTAATATGGATTTCATTACTGGCTTACCAGATCTCACAAACAACATGATTTGAGTTGAGTGATTGTATATCAAATGACTAAATCATCCCATTTCATGCCAGTAAAGATTACAAATTTTTTAGCGGACTATGCCAGATTGTACATCCATGAGGTAGTCCAATTTCATGGAGTTCCATTGTTCATTATTTTAGATAGGGATGCTCAGTTCACTGTTTATTTTTGGAAGTCATTTAAGAAAGATTTGGTTTCAATGATAAATGTCAGTACCACTTTTCACACTCAGATAGATGGTCAGGCATAGCTTACGATCTTGACTCTAGATGATATGTTGAGGTTTTGTGTCATCAACTTCAAGAGAAATTGAGATGATCACTTGCCTCTAATAGAGTTTACACATAATAACATTTATCACTCTAGCATTCAGATGGCTCCTTCGGAGGTTATTTGTGGGAGAAGGTATAGATCTCCAATTGGTTGGTTTGAAGGTTGTTAAGGTTAGTTGATAAGTGTAGATTTTGTTCATCACACCATAGAAAAGGTGAATATTATTTAAGAGAGGTTGAAAACTGCACAAAGTCATCAAAAGTCGTATATTGATGCAAGGCAAAGAGATTTAAAGTTCGAAATAAATGATTGGGTTTACTTGAAGGTGTAACCCATGAAAGGTGTCAGAAGGATTGGAAAGAATGGAAAACTCAGTCCCTGTAATAATTATCCCTACCAAATTACAAAAAGGGTTAGTAATGTAGTTTAAGAGTTTGAGCTACCACCAAAATTAGCGATTGTCATCCAGTATTCCATATCTCCATGCGTAAGAAATTCTTGAGAGATCCATCACTTGTTGTTACAACGAAGAGAATTGGTGTGGAAGATAATTTTTCCTATTAGGAGATTCTTGTCGAGATTCATGACAATTAGGTTCGCAAGTTGAGGACCAAAGAGGATGCATCTGTCAAAGTTATGAAGGAATCACTTTGTTGAATAAGCTACATGGGAGGCCAAATAAGACATAAAATCAAGATACCCTCATCTATTCGTCCCTCTAGACATTGAAGTTTAAAGTAATGAACATTTTGCCTATTATTAAGTGTCTATTCATATGTTGAGTGCTTTAGTTTATGAATTTGGTGGTTTATTTAAGTATATGCATTGTATTCATTCATTGTGCATTTCTTATCTTAGTCATCATTCTAGGAGAATGATCCCAATGGGGGAAATATTGTAATACCTCACAACTCTAATCTTAGAATCTGAATCGTTCACGTTTAGTATGTGAGCATGAGATGGGTGATTGTCACAACCCAAAGTACACCGTAGGCCCTAGACAATAAACTTGACATACCTTCAACACAATATCATAGATAAAAATAAAGAATTTGATCAAAAGGGAAAAGTTTAGCATTCAAAAGTGAAAGTCTGACATACACTTGACAAGCCTTTCTACTAACATTAAAAGAAGTGGTTGGGTTATAATGTGTAAACCACGTACAATATGTGAAACATAAAGACATAAGAAAATAATAAAGTAAACATCGTCTTTGAAGTATGAGGACTCACAAAGTCTTCAACTATCTAAATGATCAACTAGCCATGAATGGAGGGAGACGAGTCATCACATCCTACATTAAGGAAACAAAGTCGGCACAAATATGCATTAGTACATGGAATGTACCAAGGATGAGGGAAATGCGATAAAACACGAAACATTATCATAAGGGGACATAATTGAGAAGATGATATGCATGACCAAGCTAACATAGTAAAATCATTTAAGATGAATCGTAAATCATGAACGTGGTCAATGCATCTTCAAATCATAAAGGGTGCTTCATAAAACATTTGTTAGTAACTTAGTTCATTTTGTAGGGTATTAGATTTAATCGACAATAGACCATGCAAGCTCTAACATGGAATCTGATGTAATTACCATATCCAAAAGGGAAACTCTACATGCCAAGGTATAACTCTGTATCGTATCATATGCTATATCTGGATTCAAAAGCTAGGCATTTAATGTAAACCTATGGGGACACGTATTTTGGAACAAGAGGTTCCTACTAGAGACTACCCTATTTGAGCCTCCACCTCAAAGTTTTCTCGGTGATATATTAGATTACTCTGGAATAGTCATTTTCATAAAGTTATCATCATACATGTAAACACATATTTCAAATATTAATCGAAGATTAAATATCATGGAGTAGCTCATTAAATCTTGAATCAAGTTTAAATGATAAAACCTTTCATCAATCCATGATCCCTTAATTTGTGAGAAAGTCCATTCAGAATATCATTGATGCAAGCATAACATCATTAAAACAATATTCACATATTCAAGCTACCTCATAAATTCATGTGAATTAGGGTTTATAGTGAAAATCATGATCAATGTATTAATTCATGTGATTCAAATTTAACGAAATGTAATTGAGTTAAAATAATCATAATAAGATCAAATTCAAATAACTGAATCAATATGAATAGAACCCAAGAAGAATTGAATGAAAAGCTAATCAATTGGAGAAATTGAATTAGAGAATTGGAGAAGTCTTTGGGACTCAATGGGTTAATCACCATGTCCCTGCTCACAAGCCTCAACTCTCACGGTGAGGGCATCTAGTGCAAATCCATGTGCATCTATCCACTCTCTATGCTCTCTCAACTCAGCCCTAATTGGGGCCATGACTGAAGTAATTACTCGCTCAATCAACCCAGGAACAACGACCTCTACCCGGGAGGTACGCACATCGGCAGACTAGGCCAGATAACCCATTTTATACAACATAGCCTGGGTGATTGGGGTTCAGGAAGAAGCAGCAACAACAGTAGGAGGGGGAACAATATTCAAACTAGAAGGAATAGAAGTAGAGGTGCAGGGGGTACCTGTAGGGTCACTACCTGAGGGGGGAGGATTGCCTTTGTCGGCAACATCTCAACATCGACTACCAGGGACGTAGCTGGTGGTGCAGCTCTCCTTCTATCAGCCTCGTCCCTCATATACTCAGCCTCTATCCTCTGTATGTCAGTAGAGGAAGTGGGAGTCACTTCTACATCAATCTTGGCAATCACAGGAACACAAGCCCACCAGCACAGCTCAGTAATCAAGATTGGGAATGGGAGAGAGGTTTGGCTCTGCTTGGCCCTCATCGCCATCGCCTGCTCGATGATCAGACCTAGGTTTAGTCTATTTCGGTCAATGATATATCCCAAACACGTAGCCTTAAGATGCCAGAGGATCGACTATTCGGCGATGGCATCAATGTGTTGCTAATGAACACGAACCAATATCTGATAGCCACATACAAGTCCTTCTTCTCAACACAAACAGAAGCCTCAATCAACCGCGGCGTGATGTCAGAAATCAGTGGTGCCAACCAACCCTTCAAATCATCGAGGGTCTTCTTCTTGATTTTATCTATATAGTAATGCATCACGTTCATCGTACAACCTAGAACCTCAATGATATCGGTGCTTCTGCATTTGATTTTCCTACCCCACACTACCACATGGTCCACCATCTTGAAGATGCTGGACTTTTTCTTCCCTTTCGGCACCAACTTACTATACTCAGCATAAAACTGTCGGACCAAAGTAGAAATATAAGGGCCTCAGGGCTTGGTGAAAATCTCGAACTTGTGAAACGTTATAGTGTTCCACACCTCTAGGTACCATTCTACAACACCATCTGTAGACAACCGCTTCTCCTCTAATATCGTCCTCAAACCCTCGACCTTCAATCTATTCATTAACTAGGGAGAAGGAGCCTGAGCTGGTGGTACCTTCTCTACTACCTATGCTGGAGCTGGAGGAGGCATAGGAGGCACCAAAATTGAGCTGGATCATGCATAGCCTTGAAGAGTAGCTCCACTCTTCTAGTCTATAGAGTCTGATCGTCTTCCATATCAGATGCGGAGACTGGTGAACTATTCACTGAGTGACCCTCACTTTCTGAGGTAGTAAGATGGGTGTCATAAACACCCTCGATGTCAAAGCTCTCCGTCGTAGGTGTTGGTACTATGCGCTCCTTCCCTTTTACTTTTGCCCTATCGAAGGATGTTTTTTCGATGCCCTATCGGAGGATGTCCTCTAAGGTCTGAATGGTATGCTCTTCCTGAGCATTTATTTGTGCATGAAATGTTGTACTGAGATTACCAGAGTACCAAGACCTTTCTCAAATGATTTTTAGAAATGAGAGGCAAATTGAGGACCTATATATCAGATGATAGACAAGAGAATCCCAAGAAACCTTACTATCTCATTTATGTAGTGTTTGGCGTAGTCCTCCACTGAATCTGTAGTGTTGACAGCTAAGAAGTGAGAGGACTTAGTGACTCTGTCCAATATCACCCAAAAGGAGTCATGTTGTTTTCGAGTACAAGGTAAACCCATAATGAAGTCTATGTTTATCAATTCCCACTTCCATGAAGGAATGTTAATTGCTTGAGTTATACCTCCTAGTTTCTGATGTTCTACCTTCACCTGTTAACATTTGTGGCACTTAGCGAAAAAGTCAACTATGTCCCTCTTCATGTCGTTCCACCAAAAGACTTCATGTAGATCACGGTACATCTTAGTGGCACATGAATGAATGGAATACCTGGAGTTATGAGATTCTGTAAGGATTTGTTGCCTCAACTCACCCATATTAGGAACACATAAGCGATTGGGTAATGAAGCACACCATCTCCACCTTGGGAGAAAACCTCAACTTTCTGCTGATAAACTACACCTTTCAACTGAAGAAATATAGGATAACTATCTTGTTTTTCCTTAACCTCCGCTACCAATGAAGATTTTGACCCATTCTGAACTATAACACCACCATCTGATGTGTCCGTAAGGCAAAATCCTAAGCGAGCAAGCTGGCGAACATCTTTGTCTAACACTTTCTTTTCTTCCTCAACATGTGCTACACTACCCATAGACAGTCTGCTGAGAGAATCAGCAACTACATTGGCCTTACCAGGATGGTAAAACACATTTATGTCATAGTCCTTGAGGAATTCAAGCCATCTCCTCTGACGAAGATTCAACTCTTTCTAAGTTAACATATACTAGAGGCTCTTCTGATCTATGAACACATCAACATGAACACCATACAAGTAATGTCTCCAAATATTTTGGGTAAATACTACGGTTGTAAGCTCAAGGTTATGAGTCGGTTAGTTATTCTCATGGACCTTAAGTTGTGTACAAGCATAAGTTATAACCTTACCTCAATGCATCAACACACAACTTAGGCCGACCCTAGATGCATTACAATAAATTGCATACACATTTGAACCATTTGGTAGAGTCAAGACAAGAGCGGTAGTCAACCTAGTCTTCAGTTTTGACATACTTTTCTCACACTCATCTCACCACTGAAATTTGACATTTTTCTAAGTCAACTTGATTAATGGGGAAGCTATGGATAAAACTCCTTCAACAAATCTCTTGTAATAACCGGCCAAAACTAAGAAACTTCGGATATCTGTTGGAGAAGTGGGTCTGGGCCAGTGTTGTACTGCCTCAATTTTTTGAGAATCCACTTGGATCCCTTCGCTGGATACCATATGACCAAGGAAAGTGACAGACTTTAGAAAGAATTCACATTTACTGAACTTAGCAAATATATGGTGATCTTTAAGAGTCTGTAGGACAACTATCAGATATGTCACATGCTCCTCCTCACTTCGACAATAAATGAGGATATCATCAAAAAAGATGATAGATTACAAGTCTAAATACTGTTTGAACACCCTGTTCATTTAGTCCATGAAAGTTGTAGGAGAATTTGTTAGTCCAAAAGATGTAACTACAAATGCATAGTGACCGTACAGAGTCTTGAAGGATGTCTTCGACATGTCACAATCTCTAACTCTATGCTGATGATAGGTAGATCTGAGGTCTGTCTTAGAAAATCAACTAGCACCCTGAAGTTGGTCGAACAAGTCATTAATCCTGGGGATGGGACACTTGTTCTTGATTGTGAATTTTTTCAACTGATGATAGTCAATGCACATTCAGAGAGAACTGTGTTTATTTCGCACGAACAACACTGGAGCACCCCATGGAGAGATGTTGGGTCTGATGAAGCCTTTATCTAAAAGGTCTTTCAATTATTCTTTCAATTCCTTTACCTCAGCTGGATCCATTCTGCAATGAGGAATCAAAATGGGCAGGGTATTTGGAAGGAGATCTATTCAAAAGGTTATTTCCCTTTTGGGTGGAACTCCAAGAATATCTTCTGAAAACACTTTTGGAAACTCATTTACTACCGGGACTGACTCAAGAGTTGGGGTTTCAGAGTTTAAATTCTTAACCCAAACCAGATAATAGGCCTACCCTTCGGAAATCATTTTTCTAGCATTAAGGTAAGAGATAAATCGACCTATAGGCACTGAGCTACTACCCTTCCATTCTAAGAGTGGCTCGTTTGGAAACTGAAACTGAATGATTCTAGTTCTACAATCGACTCAGGCATAATATGAATGTAATTAATCCATGCCTAGAATGATATCAAAATCTACCATTTATAGCTCTACAAGATCTACTGAGGTGACTTTCTGATAGACTGTGATAGGGCAATTTATGTATACTCGTCAAGCTATAATTGGATCACCAATTAGAGTAGAGACTGATAAGGGTTCTGAGAGAGTTTCAGGACTGATACCGAAGTTTAGTGTTATATAGGGAGTTACAAAAGATAGAGTAGACCCTTGATCTAACAATGCATAAACATCTAAATGAAATACTCATAACGTACCAGTGACCACATCATGAGAATCTTCTTAGTCCTGGCGAGCCAGAAGAGCATACACCATATTCTGGCGCTGACCTCCACCTGTACAAAACGAAGCACCCTTCTAAGTTGGGCAACCTATTGGTGCTACTAGGGCTGTATACTGATCCCTATTATTGTTACCTCTTTGCCCATACTTGGCAGAAGGGAAATTCTACAACCTTTGGCCAGACTGACCATACCCGAAACACACTTCCCTACCTGCAACACACTCGCGTGGATGGTTCTTACCACACTTTGGATAAGTTGGGAAAGTGTTGTTACTTGAAGTACTCCCTTGAGACTTAGATCTTGATACCCTACCTTTTTTATCCTGTCAAAACCTGGGAGATGGAGCACTAGCTAATGAAAGTTCTGGGGCTGTAGACCTTTGCTGAAAATATGAGCAATTCCCACCACCCGACTTTTGTTGTAAGTATTCATAATTTCCTGTTCTTGCCTTTTTGTTATCCTTAGCCATTTTTCTAAGCTTATCTCCCTCAACCTGTTGTGCATGTGTCATTAGTATGGAGATATCCATATCCTTTAATAGCATAGCATTTATGCACTCGATGTTAACTAAATCGGATACTCCAAACAAGAACGTGCTCATTTGTGCCCTTGGATCGGCAACCATGTGTGGAGCATACTTGGAGAGCTAAGTGAACTTTAGTCCGTATTTTTGGACTGACATTGAGCCCTACTTCAAGTTCATAAACTCTTGTGCCTTAGCTTCTCTCAAATACCTAAGGAAGAACCTGTCCAGGAAAGCTCCAATAGGACAATCCCTAATCACAGAAGTTGCATCCACACCCATGTTTTATTTCCACTGAGTGAACCAGATATGAGCCACATTCTTATGTTGATAGGATGCTAACTCAACACTCTCAGTACCACTCACTTGCATTACCTCAAAAATCATCTTAACCTAATCAATGAAGTTCTTTAGGTCCTCACCAACCTTCGACCGTAGAAACTCAGGTGGATTGATTCGAAAAAAATCTCGAACCTTAGCAGCAGCTGATCCACCATTCGGGTTTGTAGGAACAGGGCATGTTGATTGTTCTGACTGGCTAAACTATGTGCCAAGAGCTGGATCACATTCAAAAATTCTTCATTCATAATCTCATAGTTCGTGACTGGAGGAACACTGTTAACATTGCATGCATTAGCAATCTGTGTGTTAGCTCTACAAGGAGGCATGATTTGAAATGCATAACGACAGAGTATAAAGGTTAAGTTGCATCATACCCACGCATGATAAGAATAGCAAAAAAGTGATGTTTTTCTTAATACACTTTGTAGCCTCCCCAATAGATGTGGCGCTCTTCACACCTATGAAAGATACTCTACTTAGTGTGGCTTTCATACACACTATGACTCTTGAACCTAATGCTCTGATTTGTCACACCCTGAGGCTACCCCCTAGATGTAACACAGGACGTAAGATCACTAGTGACCCCAAGCTAACCATGTGTCTGACACATATCAAGCATACTAATAATAACTAAATAAAACATGTACTATGCGAAAGCTAAAACAATGAATAACTGAATGTGGGGAAAAAAACAAGTAGTCCGATGATATAAAATATAATGAAAGTCTTGTAATGAAAGAAACAACACTTAACAACTCAAGCTGCATCTACTTCTGTGTAAAAATCTTTTAACTGAGTTGAGTCCCTAGGACATGCCCCTAACTAACTCTAACAAAACTGAAAACTAAAATAACGATTAAAATATGAAGCATGTCTATTGTCCTCAAAGTATGAAGACTAACCATTTAACCTACTGAATGCGGACCGCAAATGATGTATACGTGATTTGGATGATGAGTACCTGAACCTACATCATGAAAAGATGTAGCGCAGAGTATGCATTAGTACTTGGAATGTACTGAGCATGCAGGATATAGATACTACGCGGAATAAAAGATAAATAAAGTGAACATTACATAACAGAATAATGATGTAAGCTAAGCAAAGATATAGATACTAAAATATAACTACAAAACTAAATTGAAAGCAATGACCAAATACTAATCATAAACATAACCTGTTGAATTGTATACTAATATAAATGATTAGAACCTGGTCAATGCACTAAGAGTCTGATTGTGGGAGCTACTATTAATCAACATAAACCACATAAGTTAAACGTGGAGTCCGATGTATACACCCCATCGAGAGGACCCAATATACCTTCCCATGGGGATATAAAGGCATGAATGTGGCGTGATCACTAATAGTGATGCCAAACATAGGGGACTTATAATCCTACGGGGGAAGGTAGTTTTGGGTCTATGAGGGTATGCTGAACCCTAGTCCAACTTGCTGCTAAGTCTACTCCCAACTCAATATGTATATGACAAAAAAGTAACTGAAATACTGAATAGCTCAAAATTACTGATATGCAATCAGAGAATGCAACATTTATATACTAATAATGTGAGATCCTAAATCTGGAGCATGATTATCTGTTTAACTAACCTATCAAGTATAATTCATGAACTAAGACAATTTATACAAACTAAGGTTCTGAGTTTTATACAAGGAATTAAGAAACGTTTCCAAGAAAGCGTGTTATTTAGACTATGTATTATATAGCAGCTGAAATCACAATAAATTCCCATATTTTACGAACCCTAGGTCTAAACAAGCTACTGACTGAATTCTAGGGACCCAGTTGATGAAAGGAACCCAACTAGTGAAATCCCACATACCTGGTGACGAAATCTATAGGGCTGAAACATGAAGAACATTGCTGCTTGTTCTTGAAAGAAACTGGCGCCTCTTTCTTTCTTTTTGTTCTAATTTTGATGACTTTTGAGGAATGAGAGTTTTGGGTATGTCTTACTAGTTTATTAGGCTTAGACTGAGTAAAATGACGTAGTTTAAGTGCCTAATGCATAGGGAAAAGTACCAAAATGACCCTGATTCAAAACTAATGAGTGTCGTCTACTACAAGACTAACTGGTTGTCACTTAGACTACCAACCGTCGTGTGGGGTCGTCATTCATGCTCTGCCCGACAAGGCTTCACTAAAACAAGCATAACTTCTTACTCTGATCTTGGATTTTAGCAAACTTTGTGGCATTAGAAAGAGGATTGAATTATCTTTAATTTGATAGGTCATGTGTCATCTAATTCATTTTGTGCTAAAATAGATGACCATTTGAAGTTGACCCAATAGCCATTTTTCTCTAAATAACTGTTGCCCCTCACCTACAGTCCGTAGGTCAAACCACGGACTGTACTGGTCGACCGTGGGTGGGATCATAGACCATCAAAATTTGGACCTTAACGATGGAACCCCACCTACGGTCCGTTGTTCTACCTACGGTCTGTGGGTGGTTCCATTAGTGTTGGCACCAGTTTTTTGAAAACTAGGATTTTCTTCATTTTGATATTCGAGGTGTTACACATTATCTAGTGGATCCACTTAAGCTAGAAGTTCATGGTCCTTACTTTGGCATGTAGGAAAACCTTTTTTGGTGTGGGAGACATTGGGGGATTATGTTATAGCTCATATGGTCTCTATGTCGGTTAAGACTACTTCCCCCAATATTAATGAACTAAGGTTACTCCAAGAAGTATCTCACATTTGTTCAAAGTTTTTAAACAAGTTAGCTTGCATTAACAATGTTTTATGACTTATGTTTTCTTACCCTTTTTCTATCACGTAATAGCTTGGTCATTGCATGTTATGAAAATGTCCTAATTTAGCTTGATTTAAATGTTTGTATGCATGGCTATCATACTTTCTACATATTTGGTACTAACATATACTCTTGCCTACATTTCCCCAAATGGAGGGTCGGACAGTCACGGTTCTCAGTTTAGCGGCTAGAGGTTCACTTGAGAGATTTTGAGCTTTGGTGAGTCTACATGCTTCGAGGATGGATTTTTATTGTTTTTTCAGTATTCCTTCTTATTTTCAGTTTTGGACATGATGTATGAGCTATGCCTAATTTCATTCTATTGTACTAGAGGGCTAATGAGACAAAGTGTTTAGACTTTCCCTATACTTTTATAAAAACTATTGAGACTTGAAATATGTTTCTTTATCTATTTTGTTCTATGTCTTTTGTTATGAATTTTAAGTGGCTTGCATGGGGCCTCTCAGGGTCCTATACGCCATTTTACATCTAGGTTGTACCTCTAGGTCATGACATAAATCATTTAAGAAAAATCATATATCATAAACATGTTCTATGCATCTTAAAATCATAAAGGAAGCTTCATAAAATATTTGTAAGTAAATTAGTTCATTTTGTGGGATATTAGTTTTAATCGACAATAGACCATGAGAGCTATAACATGGAATCCAATATAATTCCACATCGAGAAGGGAGAGTCTACTTGCCAAGGTAGAACCCAATATCATATAATATTCTATATGTGGATCCACTAGCTAGGCTATTTAAGGAAAACCTATGGGGCACGTAGTTTTGAACTAGAGGTTGCTACTAGAGACTATCCTAATTGAGCCTCCACCTCAATGTTCTGTGGGTGCTAAGTTAAATCTCAATGGAATAATCATTTTCATAAATTTATCATCATATATGGAAATACATAATTCAAATAATAATCCAAGATTAAACATCTTAGAAATAACTCATTAAATCTTGAATCAAGTCTAAGTGAGAAAATCTTTCACCAAGCCATGATCCCTCAATATGTGAGAAAATCTTTTCACAAGTTCATTGATTCTCATCTTAAAGCAACCTTGATCATAAAACCTTTAATTTTTCATTAATCATTCATAACTTCATAAAAATATCATTATAGGTTCAAACTTCTTTATAAATTCATGTACATTAGGGTTCATAGTCAAAATTATGACAATCCATGGGTTCATGTGATTCTAATTGAAAAGTATGTAATTAAGTTTAAAAATAATAATAAGATCAAATTTAAACAATTAAATCAATATAAATAGAACCTATGAAGAATTGAATGAAAACCTAATAAATTTGAGAAATTGAATTGGAGAATTGGAGAAGTCTTTGAGACTCCGTAGGTGAATGGAACCTATTGATGAACTCCTTACATACCTTTATCTTGAATCCCTAAGAACTTAATGAATAAAGGAGACTTGAACATGAAGAATCCTTGGAGGGGGTTTGGGAATTTAATTGAATGAGAGAGGGTAAAACGATGAATTATAGGCATTAAATTCATAGAAAAGACAAAAACACCCTTTTAAAATAACTATCGGTCAGTTCACACAATCTATGGACCGTACTGGTCAACCATAGACCAAGTACTAGAGCCCTAAATTTCATTCAAATTTTAAGAGACCTTTCTACGGACCGTACAACTTCCTACGATTCGTCGACCCCAATCATAGAATCCAGGTTTCACACCAAAATATCACTAAGCCTGGAACACTTCTATGGGACCTTTTTATGGTCTGTCAATTCTCCTACGGTTCGTCATCTTCATCCGTAGGTTAAACTTCAAAAACATAATTTTCCAAAACCTCGTCTCAGGTCTATGAATTCCTTCATATGGCACATATGACTTTCTACTGTTTGTAGGTTGGACTCATAAAAATGTTTTAGTTTATTTTCTATATTTTTCTTTACTTTTCGACTTTTCAACTTCTAATTCAATAAAAATATAGCCCTAAATGAGTCCAAATTGTGGACTCAGCAGATTTCATGATGCCTTTCTACGAACAGTAGAAGGTTCTACAGTCGTAGTAAGGTCTATGAAACATGGACTTCAGAACAAATTTAAGAGAATGGTTCTAGGAACCCACCTATGGTATGTAGATACTTCTATGAGTTGTAGATTTATTCTTTGGCACCAGTCTAAAGAAATTTTTTTCAAGGTCTGATTTGAGTTTGAATTTTTGGGGCATTGGAGACATTGGTCCCAAGGTAGTGTTTCAAGGCTTCGTGGCCATTTTTCTGGGAGTTGATCATCTCTGGGTTTTTTTTATTGTGGTGATTAGATCATTGGGATAGAGATTGCCCTCTACATAGACGGATTTTTTCAAATCCATATGCAACTTCACCATCTCTACCAGCTCCACCAGCAACACCTCCACCTAGGGGTCAAGGTTAGGGTCAAGACCGTCGCACTGGATAGTAAGGTATTCGGGGTAGTCCCCAGGGAGGCTGGTCAGGTGGTAGGACTAATTCCCAAGGTAGAGGCAGACATGGCCATTTATATGGAGCTCAAGCAATAGTGGAATCTAGGGCCTCAAATGATATGATCATACATACATTTATTTTATGCCATCATCCCACCTCGGCTTTATTTGATCTAGTCTTCACGTATTCTTATGTGTTTATGTATTATACCTCTCGCATGGGTATGAGTTTTTAGAATATGGCAGCATCGTGGCGTGTGTCGATCCCTGTGGGTGAGTCTTTAGTTGTGGATCAGGTGCTTCAATCATCCTTAGTTATTAACCATGGGCGTGACAACCAAGCTGACCTCATATTGCTTGGCATGCTTTATTTTGATTTAATTATGGGCATGGACTAGTTATCCCCCTACCATGCTATTTTACCTTTCTTCTCTAAAATTGTTTCCTTAGGCATATCTTGTATTCCCCTGTTATATGGCAGGGCTCCATTAGTAGCACACCGATTGGAGTTATCTATTTTATTGAAGCTCAAAGTCACTAGGCTAGCGGGTGGTTGTCCTATTTGTCTTCTGTGTAATGTGAGTAGAGAGGTTCCTCCAGTTGAGTTAGTTCCAATTCTCCGTGATTTTGTAGTTGTGTTTCATGACGACCTACCTTGCATACCCCAGAGGGTGATATTTATTCCCCTATGAAGCTTGAGTCGCGTACTCGGCCTATTTCTATTCCGCTATATCTTATGGCTCCTGAAGAGCTCAGTGTTTAGCTTCAGGATCTCTTGTATAAGGGGTTCATCAGGCCTAGTATATCATCACCTTGGGCTCTGCCATTCTCATTGCGAAGAAGAAGGATAGTACGATGTGCATGTGTATTGATTATAAGTAGTTGTATAAAGAGATGGTGAAAACCCATTACCCCATGGCTAGGATTGATGATTTGTCTTATCAACTTTAGGGTGCTGCAGTTTTTTCAAAGATTGATCTGAGTTATGGTTACCATCTGTTATGGATTAGGGCAGCAAATATATGTAAGACCACATTTAGGACTCGATATGGCAACAATGAGTTCCTAGTGATATCTTTTGGGTTGATTGATCCCCCTGCCGCCTTCATGGACTTGATGACGCAAGTGTTTGGGTTGTATCTTGATTTTTTCTTCCTTGTGTTTATAGATGATACTAGTATACGTACCAGCGCGTTGCGCGGTTAGCTGATAAATGTAACTGTAAATATTGATTTATTTTCAAATTTAACGTATTATAAGATAATATTATAAAGTTTATTTGAGAGAATACCTAACATTTAGCACATTGATATGTTATAATAAAATATTCATATAAATAAACAATATAAGCTTAGTTTATCCTCTAAATTTGACAATATACTTTTTTTATAACATTAATTTATTTATTTATAACATTATCCCTATTCAAAGTTATAAATACTTTCATCCTATTCATATTATCCTCTTTTTAAATAATAAAGATATAATAAATTTAATCATTAAATAAAGATAATATATGACTAAGAAAAATCATATGATTATGCTAACGGTGGCATAAAACTAAGAAGTTTTAATCACTTGAATATCAAATTATAGGCATGGTATTCAAAATTTTAAATTATGTCTTTCAATTTCCCTAAAAGTCATATATCAAGTATATGATATTTAATTTGTTTTTATATAATTATATGTAATATTTTAGTATAATATAATTCTTATTATTGAATGATATTTTCAACTACAAACCCACTTCTAAAAATTAGTGGGTCCCCATCAAAATAATGTTACTTGGTAGTATTTTTTTTTACTCCACAAAGTCTTTGAGATTTGACAGTAAATAACATACCAAACTTATTTCTTCTTGCTTCAATCAAATGAATAAAGAACTAATTTACATGAAAACAGTTCTATCACTCAAATTATAAAAAAATAATTTCAGATTAAGAAATTAAGAAACAGGGCATATTTATTTATTTTTTCAAAATCAATATTTTTTTTTTTTTTAATTCAAACTTGGGAATAACCCATTTATTACTGAAAATGAATCTGACCTAGGCCCAAAAGTGACCTGGATCCATAAACAACAACCAAAAAATCTAAAAATTGGAAAGTAATCTAAAACAGTCCCAAGACCACTTCTCCTTCCAAATTTGTCATCAATGTTCCTCCGAACTGGCCCCAAATTCGTCATCTTGTTGTTGAACCAGTATTGTTGAGCTTGAGTGAATTCCACCTCTACACTTAACCTCTCACAAGTGCCATGGAATCGACCTCCTTGAAGACTTCTTCAACTCAAAATAGGTTCAAACAGCAAATCTAGGAGCTTGGTAGCCATGACCCAGCAATCTTCATCTGGAATCAGCCGAGGCGATAAATACTCTTGAATCTT
>JAJONZ010031701.1:0-13060 GCA_029582445.1 Solanum paucissectum
AGAATAATAAACCCAGAAATTCAACTTGAATTGCAACTAAAAAATCTTCAAAACGATCTTAGGAAATTAATAATTGCTAAAGTTGCAAGTTAATCTCCCAAGTCAAGAACTAGAATAGAACAATAATGTCTAACCCCCCAAAACGAGGTTTACATGCCCTATTTATAGAAAACAAGTCCTAAATTAAAAGAGAAACAAAATTAGGAAAGTTTCGTTCAGGCACGCGTCTTCATTCCACGAGACTGACTCACGGACCGTCGATGGATCTACGGTCCGTGAGTCTTTTCTATCAGTCAACACTTAGAAAATATTTCAGCTTCCAAACATCAGTTTCTCTGAATCTTCAAAAATCAGGTACTGGAACGCTCGCAGTATTAATCTACGGATCAACCGTACGGTCCGTAGATCCATCTACGGACCATCAATGGCCACCGTGGTTCCACACTTGGTCAGATTTCCCTTATTTGCCTTCCATGCCTTGGCTGCTGATCTACGACCACTATTTACAGAGCGTCAATGGATCTACAGTCCGTAGATCACCTCCGTAGATGCCCTTTTTTGCATTTCTTTCAGCTGTCTCTTTAATTCCGCGCCTGAACATCTTTCCTGCAAAATATGATAAAAACACATAAAAACCAATACAAAAAGGCCCTAGACACACACAACTTGTAAGTGAAATGTATTAGAAACACCGTAAACTCACGGTATATCACACATAGGCTCCAATATTCTGCCACCCGCTTCCTCTGGCAACTCCTAATTAAAGGCCGATTTAGGATTTAAATTATGAGTTCAAAACATAAATAAAGAACTGTGGGCTCAATTGAGTGCATCAATTACACTAGAAATGACAAATCTACCGCAACTCCTGATGCAATGAGCAAACAACTCTTGTTTTCTCGTTGATCAATTTCATTTAGTATTTTGTATTTCAAAATTTAAAGCTGGAACAACTCTTTCAGTCTCAATCTAATTTGCAATCTGCAAATAAAGCAAATGAAGATGGTCAAATAGATAACTTGATAGTACAGCTTGGGTGCCGTTCATGACGATTGATATGCAAAGAAAATGAGTAATTTCTGCAACATAAGTGACTACTTCTTTCTCATAAGAAAATGCATAGCCCCATACATTGCGGACCACAAATAGAGTTATACTTGCAACAACAATATCTGTAGCTGAAAGAACTATCACAGAAGCGAGAGCAATTTTTGCCGCATGTGGCCTCCCAGCTCCAAGCTCATTTGAAACACGAGTACTACGTACAATATTAATTACTGGAATTTGCATGTTTATCTCTCTTCTCGAAGAAACTAGAAATATCAGATAAATGCTAAGTTGATAGGACAGGAGCAAACCTTGTTGCAGCACTGAAAGAATAAGGTATACGGTAGTGCACAGTAGTGATTGTAAAGCTACTCTCCAAGAAATTGGACCATGACAATGCATCAATATATGATCATTTCAAATATCAAAGGAAAAAGAAAACGAACATTACATAGAAAAGGAAGGATACCATATGGAGAGAATGGATGTTTCTAGCATCGGATTTGGCAACAGACCAGAGAGCAAAATGATTAGCTCAAATGCCCACGATTCCAAGCTATAACCATGTTCCCAAAAAAAAAAGTTGAGGTAATACATTTAGGATCAAGAGACAAGAATTATGTTTAAACTCAAATCACAAATAGTATGTGTATGTTTTTCTATTGATATTACCAAACCATTACAGCAGATGGGATTTCAAAGCGGAAGAAGTCCCCTGTAGTCAGGAAAACCTCCCTAGAGAATGAAGCTCGAGCCTTTTCACAAACCGATCAGTACTTCACATAAAGTATAAGCAAGATCACATTCAACCAATAGGATAAACCAATTGACAATGTTGCTCCAACAATCCCTAAATTCAATTTGAATATAAAAGCCCAACAAATCGTCACTTAGAAGCATAAAGATACAACTGCACTTAAAAGCATTGGTAGGATTAAACTCTATGCCTGCAGATACCGGACAAGTGACTGAAGAATAACATAGTGAAATAGTGTAGGAATGAAGGATCCTGACCCATCAATATAAGAAGTTTATCCGTGAAGATCCACAGAACAGAGACTGGTATGCATACCAGAAAAAGATTTCGTTATTGTCCTGCTCCATAGGCTTGCCCACATAGAGTCTCCAGCGCACTAGACATTCCAAACTATTCCACAAAGTAAATCTATGATGATTTTTCATCTATACAAAGGATAACAAAAGGTACAAAAGCAAGCAATTTGTGTTAATAAGTTGCTTCATTTTTTCATTTTTATAGGCAATACATGGGGCAATAAGCCCCCTTTCACAAATTCCCCTGTTTCTTAATCAAAAGTTAAACGTGCTGAACCATCTAATCAAAGCATTGTCTCACCTCTACCCTTTAGAACAAGGATGGATTCCTTACTGATCCAAGGGATAGAATAACATTAAGTATTTTTTGAATAAGGAAATTCAATTGAGCTAATAGGTACAATGAATATGGAAGAATGAGAATAACAAGAACACTGTAACCAGTAATATTGGAAAGTGAAGTAGCAATAGAAGCACTAGAAAGTTAAAGTTCACCAAGGTGACCTAACATAATCATTGGCGAAACGCGCAAAAGGTACTGTGATACTGTCACCACTATCATAGGCAAAGCAATGCGACTCGTCTCTTTCAACTCTTCAACAAAAACTTTCCCGGTCACCGCCACATTAACCAGCAGCGGCACATCCGTCGCCATAACTTTTTTACTCCTCTACTTCTTTTTGTTTCAGTTCTCAAATTTTTTGATGATTAATTAAAATTGAAGGTCAAATGGGATGCTTAAAAATTGCACAAGTGTTTTCCTAGCTGTAGCTTTTGACAAGCAACCCGCTAGAAAAGGAAATCTATTCAAGTCTCCCATATAGATTTTTTTTAAAAAAAATTATGACTTGAATTAAAATTACACAGGGAGTATTAAAATATTTTTAAATTTAAATATTTGAAATATATTAGTATATGAAAAGTTAAAATTAAATAGTTGTATTTGAAAAAAAAACAGAATTAAATTGAAACGAAAACAGTACACTAATTAAGTTTACAAGCAATACCGTTTTATATATATATTTTTTGGTAACAACCATAAAATATTACCATAACCACCAAAGAACAAATACAAATAAAAGAGCACCTATTTCTGAAACAGAGAATAGGCCTCTAACAAAACAAAATAACTAGTTACATAACAAATGCTGAATAAAGTATCTACATTTATTTGCTCTCTTAGAACTGTTTTCCTTCTTTATATGTGTTACTGCCTCTTTCGTATGTACACATATGTCTCTATATGTCCTCCAATTCCTAGCACGCCAAGTGTGGTATATGATTGCTCCGCAAATAGCTGCCATGATCTTTTTTTTTAATTGCTTCCAGCAATTCCCTTTTATGTTTTCCATGACCTGTACAATACCAATATTCTGCATTGGTACTTCTGTCTATTGTGCATAGCTTGCCACACAGCTAATGTCCATTTGCAATCTTCAAAGAGATGTACATTATTCTCCATTACTTTTTCCTCACATAAACAACATGAAGTATCCTCCACCAGAATCTGCAGTCTCAACTTTCTTTCCTGTGTGAGTAATCTCTCTTGAACTGCTAACCATGTCATGAATCTATGCTTTGGTATAATCATTGACGTCCGGACTAGTTCATCAATATTCCATCTAGGCTTAGGACCCATGAGTACTTGATAGCTCTTGGTAATAGAATACTTACCAGTTTGAGTCGGCATATATCTTCTGTGATTGTACCAACCCTGCATGTGCTCTTTGAGTGCATTAATTTTCCTCCAATACCAGCTACAGTCACTATGAGTTTTATGAGTCCATATTGAAGTGTCATTCTTCATATATATGTCGTGAACCCATTTAACCCATAGTAACTCTGTGTTAACTATAATTTGCCACAATAATTGGCCCACAGATGCCTTGTTCCAATTGCTACAACCTTTAATATTCAAACCACATTGTCTTTTTGGAAGACACACTTTATTCCATGCAACCAAAGCTACATTCTTCTTATCAGCACTGCTTCCCCATAGGAAATCTCTGTATATTTGATCCACTTTCTTGAGAACACTCTGGGGAAGGATGAATACTGCTCCCCAAAAACTATGAATTGAGAAAAATATTGCATTAATCACTTGCAATCTTCTTGCATATGAAAGTTGCTTAGAGTATGTTACTTTTATTCTGTGAGTAATCTTGTCTATCAGGGACCAACACTCAATCTTCCTCCATTTCTTAGGTGACAAGGGGAGTCCTAAGTATTTAATTGGAAACACACCCTCTAAAAATCCAATTCTGGCTAGGATTTGAATTCTGACACTTTCATCTACTCCAACTAGGTACACATTAGATTTCTCCAAGTTAGCCTCCATACCAGTAGCAGCACTGAACTGAGCTAATGCTTCTATCACTCTATTCACCGAGTCCATATTTTCTTTGCAAAAAATCATCAGATCATCAACAAATATAAGGTGTGTAAGTTTTAATTTCTTGCACATTGGGTGATACTTGAAGTCTGGCACTTGACTCATTATATGTAGTGTTCTAGACAAGTACTCCATCACAAGTACAAATAGCAAAGGCGTTATTGGATCTCCTTGCCTCAATCCTCTTCTACCTGTAAAAAAAACCATGGCTTCCCCCATTCACTTCGACTCAGAACATGGTGGTTGTTACTCCCAACATAATCCACTTCACAAACTGTACAGGGAACCCAAAATGAATTAGTACTTCCTCCAGGAATTTCCAGCTGACAATATCATATGCTTTCTTCAAGTCTATCTTCATAAGACATCTAGGAGATGCATTCTTTCAGTTGTAATGTTTCAAGATATCATGGCAAATGAGTACATTATGCATCATTGATCTTCCTTGGACAAAAGTTGATTGGTTCTCTGCAACTATAAGACTAATAGTTGATTTCAACCTATTACAAATTGATTTTGATATGCACTTGTAAATGACATTACAGCAAAAGATAGGTCTGAATTGACTGGCAAATTCAGGCTTATCAATCTTGGGAATAAGTGCAATACTAGTTGAGTTAATCTGCCTCAGAATCTTGTTGTTCTTGAAAAATTCTAGCACTGCATTGGTAACATCTTCTCCCACAATAGGCCAAGTTGATATATGAAATCCACTTCTAAATCCATCTGGTCCAGGGCTTTTGTTACTATCTATCTGAAATATTACCTTCTTTACTTCTGCTAGCTCAAAACTTTTAATTAATTCACACTATTGTTCCTGTGTAAGCACCATTCCTTTCCTTATTAGTTCCCCAACTACTGGCCTTCTATTCATTGTCTCATTGCCTAGAATTTCCTCATAATACTCCACAAATAGTGTTGCAATGACAGCAGGGTTTGTTTGCTAGTTTCCTGATTTGTCTCTCAATTGTGTTGTGGCATGCATCAACTTCCTATGTTTAATGATAGAGTAGAAGCACCTTGTATTATCATCTCCCAGTCTTTTCCATGTAGCCTTGCTTCTTTGTTGTAAGAATATTCCAGCCATATATGAAGATCTTCTGAATTTCTGATACAGTTGGATCTCAATTTTTTGATATTCTACATTGCTTGGATCTGTTTGCAGTTGTACCTGAGCCTGTTGCAGCTTGACCCTGTTATCATTTGCTTCACTCACTATATTTTGGAAAGCATGTGAGTGTAAAACTCTCAACTTTATTTTGAGCAACTTTAATCTTCTCACAACCTTGTACATCATACATCCATCTATATTCACATTCCATCCTTCTTGTACTATCTCCTGGAACTATGGATGTTTGCTCCATACATTACAGAACTGGAATGACCTCCTGGTCTTATATTCCTCAGTCAACATCACTTTTGCTGGACAATGATCATTGATACCCTCAGGTAAGAATAAGGCTTTACAACTAGGCATTGTATCCAGCCAATCTCTATTAATGAATATCCAGTCTATTTTTGAAAAAATTATATGCTCTTCATGCTTATCACTCCATGTATATCTATTCCCTGAGTTGGAAATTCCATCAATCCACATTCATTCACACATTCATTGAAATCAATGATTTCATCCCAAGTAACATGGTTTCCTCCTATTCTGTCCTCTGCACTCAACATTGAGTTGAAATAACCTACCACCAGCCAAGGTTTGTTACAACTTTTGCTTTGAGCTAATAAACTTGCCCACAAATCCTTTCTATCTTCCTTGCTGTTAAAAACATATACATATGTTATTTCAAAAGAAAGTTGCAGAGGAATAAACATAACCTCACATGTAATATGTTGAGCAGTCATACTAATGAGGGACACTCGATAGTAATCTGGCCTCCATGTAACCCATATTGCCATTATAATGTCTTTCCAAGTTTGTGATATATTCCCAGCCAACAAACATATTGTCAGCCAATTGTCTAATCTTTCCACTCTTTATTTTTGTTTCCAGTAGGCCTATCAAGCTTACCTTTTCTTCATTGCAAAGAATTTTAACTTCCTTTTGCTTATTAGGGCCATTCAGGCCCCTCACATTCCAGCTGAGTAGATTAACCATTTCCAGACTTAAGAATAGTCTGTCCACCCACTTTCTCTGCATCAACTTTCAACTCATTTTTCCTTTATAGTACCTGAAAAGAATTTATGCTTTTTATTCGAGATAACTGACATGGAGGTGTCCTTGGAGGAGATTTCCTTGATCTAGCTAGATTTTGCCATTCTTTCATGTTTTCAGTTGTCTCTTTGTTCTCATATTTCCCTTTATCTTGATGTTGTATCACTATGCCAATTTGACCTTCTTTAGTTTACCATTGTTTATTCTATCCTTCCCCATTCCCATCTATCATTTTTGGAGGTTGCTGAGTAATTTGAGGCCCTTTCTTCTTCAATATACACACTTCTTCATCATGACCATATTTATTGCAGAACTTGCAAAGTATTGGCTTCCAATCATACTGCACTGACTGTTCGACCAATTTGCCTTTCTCATTTTTGAACTTCACTACATCTGGCAGTTGTGTACCCATTTCCACCTCAACCAATATTTGAGCGAACTTTAGACCATTCCTAGCCTCCGTGTTATGATCCACCATCATTAGTTTGCCAACCAAGCTTCCAATCTTACTTAGTCCAGCCTTTCTCCAGTATTTGAAATCAAGCCCTGGAAATTTAATCCAGATTGGTACAGTTTGTAATTCCTCTTTAGTAAACTCTAGCTCATTTGTCCATTCTTTAACTATGAATGGTTTGTTGTCAAAATGGTAAATCCCTCCCTGTAACACCTCTTGCTTACCAATAATTGTCTCAAATCTTACTACAATCACCCCATTTTTTAGTATTGCCACTTTAACAATTCCATGTTCTAGCCTTTGAATGTACCCATGTATCACTTGAAATAGAGGATGTGCACCCAACACGTAAGATACCACAACATTTCCCCAATATGTAATCTCAGATTCTATATCTTCCAATTCTATTTCAACAATATCCCCCTTCTTTGTTGGAGGAACAAAATCCAATTTGTACCCAGCATTAGACAATTTTGCATTAGCAAAGTTATCCCAAATTGATTTAGGTTTACCTGATGATGCAATTTCTTCTTCCACTTCATCCGCCCATGACTGCTTACTCCCACTTGATTCCATAGGGCTCCTGTCACCAGTAGTCTGCATAATCCCCTTCCAGATGGTTGACACTTGATTTTGTTGTTGTCTCACCATGTTCTTATTGCATGGTACTGTTTCATTGCTCTGTGTCTTCTCCATTGTACTGGGCATTCCCGTACCTATTGGAGCTTTGTTTTTTAAGCTGCTTCGAAGCTAAATCCCCACTCTGCATACTCAATTCAACTACACATTTGGATCCTATTGATTTGCTGCTCGATTCAGTTATCATTTTATTTGTTTCAGTTGTTTTCCCCTCTCCCTGACCTGGTTTTCGTCCTCGCTGTGAGTTAACGCAGTGCTTCCCGTGCTATTATAGCTTTCTTTGTGGTCATATGAGCTCGCTTACGCATGGTGGGCGTAGGTTAAGCTAACTTGCATCGAGAGAGAAAGCATCATATATATAACAATACTAATTAATTAACAAACACAACCACTTTAATTTTTCCTCAAATAAATGATGGAGAAGAGGATGATGTTGCTTCTTGTTGAGATACGCGCAACAGTCTGTTATCAATACTTATCAGGTTATTAGAGTAGATTTAGTTCAAATCATTTGATTCAATCTTTTTCACAAGATTAGATTAAGTTGTTAAAATAGTTCCGTAGATTTAGTCAAGTTAGTTACATATTAAGCTGTTAGAGTAGTTCCTTAGAATTAATCAAGTTAGTTACTTCTTACTTGTATTTATGTTGATGTTACGATTGAATAAGATCATTCAAGTTTGCATTGATTCTCAATTTCTTTATGGTATCAGAGTCCCTCTAAAACTCTCACGAGTCTGATCCAAAAAAAAATTCCTCTATCTCTCCGCGTCAAAAATATGGTTGTACATGCTACCACCAGTGATAGTGCCGCTGCAGTCTCGACTACTACTCATATGGTACAGTTCAATCCAGCTGCCCAATTACCCATCAAACTACAAGGTAACCTCAACTTTGCGACCTAGAAGGCGCAACTAATGATGCTACTCAATGGACACAAGCTTCTTAGGCATCTCATTGGTGCCAAATATTCTCCACCAACCACTATCACACAAACTGATAGCACTATCTCAAATCCTGAATATGAGATGTGGTTTTGCCAAGACCAACTAATTCAACAGGCAATGATGGCATCAGTTAACCCTACCATTACTCCTAAACATGTTCCGAATGGAATTGTCTTATCACAGTCTAGATACATACTTGAGATTCTCTCATATGTAGATATGGCTGACTGCAAAGGGGTTACGATACCTATGTGCTCAAGTTCACCACCCAAAGCAGATGATGGTTCACCTCCTGCCGATGCAACCTTGTATCGACGCACTCTGGGTAAGTTGCAATACTTATCATTCACTCATCCTGATATTGCATATGCAATTAACAAATTAGCTCAGTTTATGCAATCCTCGAGTCTAGAGCACTGGAAAGCAGTAAAAAGGGTTATTCAATATCTCAAGGCATAAAAAACATTGTGTCTGCAAATCTCTCGTCACTCTGATAATAATCTATATATGTATGCCGATGTTGATTGGGTGGGCGATCCATGTGACAGAATCTCAACATCTGGTTATATACTTTTCTTTGGACCAAATCCTATCTGTTGGTCCTCTAAGAAGCAACAATCAGTTGCTCGGTCTTCTACTGAAGTAGAATACAAATCGGTTTCTAATGCACTTTCTGAGATTACTTGGGTCCACAATTGTTGAATGAGTTACGATATCAAGTCTCACAAACGCCAAATATTTTTTGTGATAACATTGGTGTCTCATATCTCAACAAAAACCCAGTCTTCCACACTAAGATGAAACACATTGCAGTAGACTTTCATTACCTCCATAACAGTGTGAAATCAGGCAGAGTGATAGTCAAATGTCTTTCTGCCGTGGATCAAATTGCGGACACTCTCACAAAGTCATTGCCTAAGCATGCCTTCCTTCAGTGTTTATCCAAGTTAGGCGTTGTTGTACCACACCTAACTTAGGGGGGGTGTTGAGATACTCGCAACTGTCTATTATCAATACTCATCAGGTTGTTAGAGTAGATTTAGTTCAAATCATTTGATTCAATCTTTTCCACAAGATTAGATTAAGTTGTTAAAGTAGTTCCTTAGATATTAAGTTGTTAGAGTAGTTTCTTAGAATTAGTCAAGTTAGTTATATCTTACTTGTATTTAAGTTGATGTTACGATTGAATAAGATCATACAAGTTTGCTTTGATTCTCAATCTCTTTACTTCTCACTTAGCTAGAGGTTTCGAGTTCAAGCTTTGAGTATGAAAAATTCTTGATAGGCAGTATATCTCTCCGAACAAAGCTCTACACAATAGAAATTTGAATTAATCAAATTTTAATGCGGATACAAAATAAAAATCAAAGAATAAATATCATACAAAAATAAAATTATGTTAAGAATTAACAAGTAGAAAAAGAAATGCAAGAACGAGTCGTGAGGAGAAAGAAAAAGTAGAAAAAAAAGGTTTAAAATGAATGAGAAAAGAAAATGAAAGGAAGTGGAATGTGGGTCTCATAATCCTTTGGCAGCCAAATAAGCCTCATACAACTAACACTACTTGTACCTCGTCGATAGAATTTTTCTCATTTCCCCATTCTCATTTCATCATCTTCTTCCCACCCTCTAGCCCTCGCCCCAAAAATAAAACACCACCATTTTTCATCTTTTTCCTACTAAAAAATAAATTCAATCACAAAATGTGATATATTGTATTTAGTTCTTGCACATGTTTTAGGGTTTTATTTTTTGATTTGGTAAAAAGAAATATTAAGAAAACTTCTAAATTAAGAAAAATATGTTTATAAGTAAATTCAAATAATAGATCTTGAAAACATTAGTTTATAAAATGGCGACTGATATATTTTCTAGCAAAAGTTTTTTTTTTTTTGATGATTATGGTAATGGCTGCTATGGACACTGGACAGCCTCCTTTCGAGGTTGTATTGCCCGCCCACCACCCCAAACCACCACATACGCTATCCTTTTCAATTTCAATACTTTAAATTAATCCTAAACAATCTACCCTAGTTAACTAAAATATAATCGTAAAACCAATCGAAACAGTTCATGGAGAACCTACTATCATGTTTTCAATGGAGGAAAGACAAGAGTTTATGATTGAAAAGGGATTGCATCAAGCAGTGGTGTTTAAATTATCTTATGGTGTGCCAGATTCGAAGGTATTAAGGTCAATTTTACCGAAACATCTTGGTACCAAGGAAAATTATTTAATTTGGCTTACTTACTCCAAGACAAATTTTGTTGAGATTTGATCAATATGACGATTATGGACTAGTTATATCTCACTCAGTTAATTATCTTCTCTACAATGGAGAGGAGCAACAATATAGGGTTTTTCCATGGTCCATTGGATATAATCCTAAGGAGGAAACGACATTAGTTGTGGTTTGGATTTTTTTACCGAACTTATCTTTGAATTTATTTGCAAAGAAGTATCTGATGTCTATAGCATCGGCAGTTGGGAAACTAATACATATAGATCAAGCTACTCAAATCAAGTCAAGACCTAGCATGGCTTTATACTTGATCTAATAGAAAAGCTTCCAAATCGTATAAGATTGTCGTTTGTGGATGGAAAATCTGGTAAGTTGATCGAGATTTTCCAGGAGATTGTATATGATAATCTACCTTTGTATTGCAATTATTGTAAGCACCAAGGTCATGATGAAGATAGTTGTCGCTTGATCTCGAAAAGAAAGCAAAATAACAAACAAATGGATGACACCATTAAAGTTGCTTTAAAAGGTACTATCAATAGTGAAAAGTATCAAGGTGATGCGAGAGAAATACTAGATGAAAAAAGAAGGATTGTAGATATCGATCAAAGTAAAGCTACTTCTTTAGATCGACAATTGGTTGATGCCACTTCTGAGAAAAATCGTGCAAACTCAATGGATGTTGATACAAGTAATATTGGTGTTCAAACAACTACCGAAAATAAATGTGATTGCAATAACCAGCAGGCTACTACTAATGAGGTGCAATAAAAAGAAATTGAGCTGAATTTGATGTCTAATGCAACTAAAAACGCTGGGGGGACATCAACAGTTGGGGTTGATGCGTCACGAGTTGCTCTAGCGCAAAAAATAATGGATTCAGGACAAAAACTAATGGATACATCTGATGTTGAAGATGCTGAAAATTCAGGGCAGCATGTTTTGCAAGTTGAAACGAGAATGCAACTAAAACCTGGACACTGGTTGCACACAAAAATTCAACTAGTAGTCGGACCCCTTTCCCAACTAGTTGAAATAATTCTCCATGTAGTGGAAAGGGTGCGACTGGGAATTTTCATGATAGTGAGAAGAGGAAAGATATTAGTAATGTCTCAAGAGACCTATTATGTTCTAATAGCTTTGATGCTTTATTGAAGGCTACTGAAAAACAAGTAATTAACAAAGAATGACAACGATTTGATCCAAGAAAAGTAGGTTTCACCACCTGCTTTGAATAACAAATTAAGCTAGAAGCTCTCATATTTGTGCCTAAATGTGTGATTGCAAAGAAGAATGAGTCAAGGGCCTTAGTGTAAAACACAATCGATTTGGACGAGGATTCTCTTGATGAAGATGAGGAAGACAATATGTTGGACATATGCTTTGATAGAGTGGATAGGGAAGGGGATATATCACCTAGGTAAAAAAGAAGTGGAAGCAACAAAAGCAAAAAGAAGACACATGAAAGGCAACATAGTTGGGACGGTAAAATGACTGAGGAGTTTGTTCCAAGGCACCTACCGATGTGACAGGCAAAGCAGGCAACATAATTGGGACGGTAAAATATTTTCCATTCTTATCAAAAGACATGTCACAAAATCGGACTTGTAATCTTCTTATATATAGATATATTGATTTGAATCAATCATCAATGAGTAATGTAAATGATACTAAATGAAACACGGGCCCAATACAAGAAGCATAAGAGAAAATTTCATAAAGCACACTATTAGAGGTTGTACTTACTCAATAAAATGATAATTTTATTAATTACATAAGTTGTCTGAGATTAGTTTTGATTACATGTATAAAGTATGAGAAACTTACAAAAATAACTATATTTATAGGGTTATTAAAGTTCAATAGCTATAAGTATGATATTTATAAAAAAAATGACTACAATTTAACTCTTTTTCTAGCTATATTATTGTATATATTTTTTATTTTTCTATTTATACACTGATACAGTTTTAATTACAATGAACTAAATAAGGAAACTGTATTAATTGTACAAATTCAAATTAGTATCTTTATTTATAAAATTTAAAGTATTAATATATCAAGGATACAAGTATTTGTAAAAACTTAATGTATTAATATATTAAACAAGATAAAGTATAA
>JAJONZ010031702.1:0-11403 GCA_029582445.1 Solanum paucissectum
AATATTTTTAAGTTTGTTTTTAAAAAATATTTTCAACTTCAAAATTTCATTTTTTCACTCCTACCCTCGACCCCCCCCCACTCCCACCCCACCCCTAACCCCCCGCCCAAAAAAAAAAATTAAGTTTATTTTTAAAAATATTTTCAATTTTCAAAAATTATTTTCTACTCTAGTAAAAATAAAAGATATTTCTCAAAAACGTTTTTCATTCATAAATCAATCACTAAAAATCTTTTCCGAAAAATATTTTCTACTCACCAACCAAACATAAGAAAATAAGTAAAAAATTTACTTGTTTTCCAGGAAAACATTTTCTAGCATACCAAACACACCCTTATTGTAGATACTCCACACTGAATGGAAAATAAAAAAACCAAAAAGAAGAAGAAAGAGAGTATAATACAAAGAAACCCTCCTAATTAAGAAGCAAATTAAAAGGAGATTATCATAATTTAAACATATATGATGCAGATTGAGAGAATTGTCACATCTGGCTAAGAAACAGTTGGTATAATTTTTATTGTATTAACTACTCACCGAAAGTATATGATATTGATGTAATTAATTAATTTGTTAACTACTTATATTAATATTCTATGTTGAACAAGAATGAAGGTGGTGGTTGAACAATTTATATTTTCAGATATTTGCTGACAAATTTGACATCAGAATTTATTTCATTATGTGTCAATATCATATAAGAAAATGAGACTACATTACGCTCATCATTAGTGTAAAAACAATTTATGTTATGGAGTAATATTAGGTGGCTTATAATAAGGCAAATATATATACTCCTTTTTCGTTTTAATTTACCATGTTGTGTCTATTTTATTCTTGCTTTTAAATACAATTCATTTTTTAATGTTTAGATGACTTATATTTAAGGCATAATACATAAATATTCCCTTTAACTTGACCTCATTTTACATTTATACCCTTCAACTTTCGGTGTGCATAAGTAGACAAAACTTGTAAAAAATTGAATAAGTAGACAGACGAGTCCTACGTGACATAATACATATAGGACACCATATATGATGAAAATTGTCATGTAGGATGTCACGTAGGACGCGTGTGTTTATTTGTTCAACTTTATACAAGTTTAAGTGTCTACTTGTGCACAACCAAAGTTAGAGGGCATAAATGTGAGTTGAAACCAAGTTAAAAGACATATTTATGTATTATGCCTATATTTAATAAGGATAATTTGATAAAATCCGTATCATTTATAATATTTTATCGAACCTGCAGTCCATGATGTTCTTGCAAAATGTATACTTTTAACTTGTATAATTAAATTAAATATTTTTTATTATTTATATAATATTGATTTAGCATAATTCAATAATTTTGTTTTAAATTTACAATTTGTATTTATAAATTTACTTAATATGCATGAAAATTATAATTACAACCTAATTATAAATGCATCTGAGACAATGTCTTAAGGAATCTAAAATTCATAAAATTCAAATTTTAGCGATATGTACTTGTGGGCGTTTGTGGGTGTGTTTTTATGAACTATTTTACTTTTTGTGCATATTGAAAAAAGAAACAACTAAATCTCCCTTCGATATTAAATTAGAATAGATTTTAATTAAACTTTTGAATATGACTAAATTATCGCACGCTGCATGAATTTGGCCCTACAATTCTAAAATGAAAAGGAAAATCATGACTACACACTCACACAACTAATAATTAGCCCAAAAAATTAGGTATATGATATGTCCCTTAAGTACACAATAATATAATGTGGGCATTGATCTTTTGTTATATTTGAGAATGTGACATGTGACCATGAAAGGGTAGACTTTGAAGTTTCAATAATTATAATCATTTTTAGTAATGTGGCCAGTTGGCCACCCTGTTTAGAACTTTTTATGAGCTTGCATATTATACGAATAATTATATTTTTGTTGCTATCATTAAAAGACCAATCTAAATTATAGTGATTTTTCAAGGTTTAAAGTTGATGGATCTAAAAGAGACTTCAGCATAACGTATGGATTTTTATATGTAGATATTCAATTGCAATTTTTAGTTTAATGTTTGGTTAAGTAGAAAGACAAAATTAACTTGTGCTATTATAAATATAGGTTTATAGTCCCCAAATTAGACGTAAAATTTTCATTCTAACATTCCATCTATGAAAAGGACATGACAACTTATGTGTATAGTTTGGGAGACTAATAACCACAAAATGGAGAATTACTATTGCGCTCATGTATTAAAGTATGCTTCTACATCTAGCTTTACGTTTTTGATGATTTGATATGATAGTTTTTGGGAAAGAAGATGGTCTTTGCCGCCATTAAAGTTTTAATTCCAATAATCGATATACAAAATCAAAATGTGAAGACTTTGATAATTGAATTGTAGCCGTCTTTGTCAGAGGAAGAAAAATGTTCCTCTCTTTTTTTCTTAATTAAGGTTTTGTCCTATTGAATTTTTCTGGTAATATTTTTAACGAGCCAATATGTAATGCGTATTACTAGTAAAATATGTGTACTCTTTGTTCTTCTAGATTTTTTTAATGATTTTTTCTTAGAAAGATTTTAATAAGGCACATTATGTATTAATGAACATTCAAGAGAAAGTGTTACAAATAATCATGTTGTAAATATCTGGATAAGCTTGCAATCAAGCCGACATCACAAGTAGTTCAAGCAAACAACTTATACATAGTTAAACCAAACAACTTACGAGCAGGAAGAGGTGCCATGATGTGTCCCAGATCAGATGACATATGGTGGACTACACCTTTTACCAACAACTTCTTTTTTTCTATAAATATAAAGTCAATCAAATTTATTTATATATCAATTCAAAATTGAATACTATATCAATATCTTTCATTACACCTCTCTAACGTATATACTTCATAATTTATAATCTTTATTTTATAACAATCTTGGCATTATTGATTCCCCATATTCTTGTGGGACCTCTTGAAAAACAAATTGGAGTTTCCATCCCCAAAATATGTCTTATTGGATTAAGAAATATATAAGTAACAACTTATAATATTATATCTACCGGCTGGAAAAATGATCCATTTGAGAGCCTAAATGGTAATTAAATTGTCAATGTACTCCAAGAGAAGAAAAAAAAAATGGCCCAACAAATAAGAATAATTATATATAGTAATATCCTTAAACGAATAAATACAAGCTTCAAAATGCAAATTTTTATTAGACAAACAAGAATCACAAATTACATGAAGATTACAATTATGACCAATATATACAATAATATATATATTGTTTTTTCACACTCTGGATAGTACTACATTATATTGTAGCAACTTAAATTAAAAACAAGACAATAAATGGTTGTACAAAGTTACATGACATTATAAAAATTGATTGAGGACATTTTTCATCAAGAAATTGGTGATGATGAGATTAGTTTTTTGGGAGAGATGGAAAGAATCCCAAAATACATATTTATTTGCATCAGTGCATGTGAGTGGGTTTAATCTGTCACATAAGTAACTCATTTCAAATAATCCTGTGCCACAACATGCTACACCAGCCACCTCAAATCCTGTTTTCCAAGCAAAAGAAATTAAACAATTCATTAGAAGATAATCAATTGTAAATCATTCAAAGAGATGCGGGAAATGGAGAATTGCATTTTAGAAATTACAAAATAAATATAGTTAGTAACTTTTAATTACTTATATTTTCTCCTATATAAGAAGTCACAGAGAACAACTCAAGCAGGCAACTCTTCGTTGACAGGTAAACTAAAAAATGGAGGGCATTTTTGGCATTTTAGAGAATTTTTGCTTTAAGATAGTTGTACTTGAAGATGTAGTATTTGTATCATCTCCATTTTGGACAAAACAATGCACATATATAGTGTTGCTACAATTCCCTTTTTTACTTTTCAATGTTATTGTATTAATACCTCAAAGACCCATTGCTGATATATTTACGATCGGCAACTTGATCTTAACTGTCATTTATGTCCTCCAATTTTGGATTTGCACTAGTAGAACATTTAAACATGTATAAAATTGAATAAGTATACACACGTCCTACGTGATATAATACATATAGGCGACCACGTAAGATATTGTGTAGGACGTGAATTGCCACATAGGACGTCAAGTAGGATGCATGTATCTATTTGTTCAACTTTATACCACTTTAAATGTCTACTTGTGCGCACCAAAATTTAAAAAAAATATAAATATCAGATGAAGTTAAATTAGCTGACATATTTATGTATTATGCCTATACAATAACATAACAAAGTACAAAGAGAGAAGTAACCATATAGTTGAAAGAACAAAAAAAAAACTTACCAAATGAGGAAGGATTTCTGATAATTTGAAGTATGAGTTCATATGGATTAGAAAAAACCATTTTCATCCCTGGAAGTTCCCTATTTAACTTGTCAACCAAACCATTCAACATCACATTAAACCTCAAAGCACAAGCATTATATTTCTCATTGCATGCATCTCCATGTCCTCTTATAATATTTGTTGCTCTTTCTAAAGGTAAACATCCCATTGGAGGAAGTCCAGTAAATGATATTTTCCTAGCTCCAAGTTGATAAATTTGTTTGATAAAATTCTCAGCAAGTTCAATTAGAAAGCCTTGATATTGTTCTATTGTGAATTGAGATGCACGTTTGCTTTGTATTGAATAATAATTTTCCAAGAAATCATTTGTTCCCAAGCTCACTAGATAGAGTGCTTCTTGTATTATGTATTTTGCTTTTTTGCTCCCTACATATGCTTCTAGTTTCTTTTGATACTCCTTGTAGTTCTCTATTTCCTTCCACAATGGTATCACATTCTGTCAAAGGAGTCAATTAATTAGATAAAAAAAGGAAGGAATTTTGACAGGTGTATATATAATTAATAATCGCTCATCAAAATAATCGATAATAGGCATACTTTCACCTATTTTGGCAGATTATATATACATAATACTTCTTCTATCCCAATTTAGGTGGATTATATACACATGATACTTCATCTTCCTAATTTAGGCGGATTCTGTATACATACTATGACACTTTCTTTTAGTCTATTTCTAAAAAATGACATACTTACTAATTTGACAAATATTTACTTCCTCTGCCCAACAATAATTATTGTCCACTATTGATTTGACACACAGATTAAGAAGCAGTAATTGATAGGGGTAATTTTACCAAATCACCCTATTAATATAAGTAATCTAAACATTGAAAAATGAATACTAGTATATAATAGCAAAGATAAATGGACACAACATAATAAATTTTTCACTGATTTTATAAACTAGACATATATTATTAAACATTTCAAAATAGTATAATGAACGAGTAAAAGTAAACGAATAGAGTGATATTTTATCCATCTTAAGTCCCACTTATCGACAAAAAGTTCATAAAGTTGTTGTACTTCTTTTAAGGAAAATTTTGAAAATTTTCAAAGTCTTTCTATATTGGCGAAATGGTCTGGTGGACCCTTATACTTGTATCAGTTTGTATTCTGAACCCTTCTACTTACACCTTTGTCATCTGGACCCTTAAACTCAATAAAACACAATTTAACAAACCCCTCTGACCATTGACCAGGCTTATGTGGCATTAGGATGTCTGAGTTGGCAAAAGTGTGTAACTACACACCTATTAAGGCGAGTGAGGAGCATTTTTACTTAAAAAACATATTAAAAATATAATTTTTTTAAACCATTAATTAAAAAACTCCTTCTTCTTCACCCATTACACCTCTTTTTCAGCCATATTCATCCTCTGCCCAACCCCCTTTTTTTTTTCTTCCCACAATCTATTTTCATTTATTTAGATTATCTTGGGAACCTCCTTGAGTCAACTAATTCACCGACGGCGGGAGAGAGCAGCGTAAGTGGTGCGATCGTCGGACACCATTGATACATTGTGGAGTGAGAGAGAGGCGCGACTGGTCAACGGAGAGGAAAACGAGGTGGGTGAGGGTGCGAGAATCTAATCATGGCGGCGAAAATAGTGATGGTGTGCGGCGGAGATGAAGACACAAATGGTGATGGTGTTCGGCTAGATCTGGTGTGGTGGCTTAGGTTGTTGGTTTTGTGAGGTTGGAGAAGAAAAGGAAAATGGTCGTGACGTGTGGCAGAGATGAAGGCAGGTAAAGGAAGGAATATGAGTGGTTTCGCCGGCAACAATGGCGACGGCGGCGACGGTTTGGGCCATGAAACAGCGGGAAGGGGAGAAACAATAATGGGTAAATTTCGACGAGTTTCATGGCAGAGGTTGGTGTGAAATTGTATTTGTAAGCAATTTGGGGTGTGAAAATAGTAGTCGGCGTTGGATTACGAAAAGTTTGGCCAGATCTGGTTGTGCGGTGGCTTAGGTTGTTGTTACTGTGGAGGTTGGAGGAGGAAATAAAAATAGTGATGGTGTGCAGCGGAGATGAAGATGGGTGAGGGAGAAAGTATATGTGATTTCGCCGGCAAAAGTGGCGACGACGCCGGCGATGACTTTCTTTTGGTCGTGAAATAGGGAGAATTAGAAATGCCAATAATAAATTAAAATGTTATTATTAAATAATTTTGGTTAATAATTTTTAAAAATAGTTATGAAATAATTATGATGTGGCATTAATATATCTGACGTGGATATGACATGTCCATTATATAAAGGAGAGTGAGCTACACACATGGTTGGAGGGGCTTAAAAGTCTCATTTTAATTGAGTTTAAGGGTCCAAATGACAAAGGTGTAAGTAGAAGGGTTCAAAATACAAACGGATACAAGTATAAGGACCCACCAGACCATTTCGCCTTCTATATTTTTAAATTCTATGCCCAATAAAACTAGATTACGTAAATTAAGACGAAAGAGTATTATAAATGCTCCAAAAAGAACCCAGTGTGCACGGAGAGTGGTTAATAAATGTCCTATTCACAATTCACCCAACAAACACAATTATATTCCGGACCACAAAAATAAACAGAATTATATTATTTCAAAGTCAATTTAAGTTATGGCAATGGATGATAGTGTTAGGATAAAAATAATTGTAATTTATAGCGGTTATAAATTAAACGGTAAATAGACTATATAATATAATATTTTGATCAAGTGACTTACAAATTCAAAACTAAATTAATATTTCAATATACATAAAAATTATTGAGATTATAATCTCTGGCTAAATGAAACTCTCAAAAGATTATATTGTGGATAGCTCGATGATTTTATTATGCTATAAGAAGAACGGTGTTTAATTAATTTATAAAGTCCAAACTTTTTCTTCAAGAAAGAAATAACCTAATATAAAAGAGTTTTAAATTTTTTCTTTTATAAAAATAAAAACAACTATTCTACTAATACTTTAATTTTCCTTCCAAAGAAAAATAAAATTCAAATACGATATGAAAATCATGACGAGACAAATATTCTATCCATGAAATGATTTGTCTCACTTTCTTTTTTGGTCACTTAAAATAAAAATGTTATATCCCATCTCTTTCAATTTATGTGACAGTTTTAGTTTTATCAGAAATTTGAGCATGAAATCTTCAATTTTTTTAAAATAAAATTTATATATATATAAACTACGTAAAACTATTTAAAAGATACATGGAATTTTGTGGTAACAAATAAAATTATTTGAATCTCAAAAAATGTGTTACATAAATTGAGACAGATCGAGTAGTAAGTAGAGAGATGGAATGGATTGCTTACTAGAACTTGAGAAGTGGCATTATCATAACCAGTACCAGCAGAAGCAAAACAAACTCCACCAGCAAAATCAGTCATATTAAACATTGGATCCAAATAAGCAGGCACAAATGGTCTCAAACCAAAAGCCTCAGATATAAAATCTGGTGGAATACGTCCATTACAAAACCTTCCTGTTGGCATTTTACCATAAAAATCACGTCCATAAGGCTCAAAATTACTCTTAAGAACAGTAGAAATCTGGTTATTATTCCCAGCATCTACCGATGAATCGCCGAATACTATAATTGCTGGAACTTTTCCTCCAACAACACAAGGGATAATAATTAGTTGAACAAAAATTATAGTAAGACATGGAATGAACTTGTAATTAGCTTCCATTTTTTTTTTTTAAATTTTGGGTGGTTGAGTTTTTTGTTTAAGATTATGGGGATTTGAGTTAAGTATATTCACTTCTTATACAGGTGAAAAGGTGGGAAAGAGGGTCCTTTGGCAGGAGTTTGTTGGTGTATCATTAATGACGAGTAATGAAAAAATTATCTACGTGTTACTCGTCCCGTTTTATATTAGTTGTTTAAAATATTTTGTATCAATGCTTTAAAAGGCGAACGCAATATAAGATAATGCGTAAGCTTCGAGATACGGTGCATAATTCCCATGGATCTATGAGATATATATATCTAATGTATCTTCAATTTAGTAATTACTAAAACAAAAGAAAAGTAAAACTTTTAATGATAAATTTAAATAAATCACTAATAATATAGAAAAATAATATTATAATTTTTATTTGAAAAAGGTAACAACACAAAAATTAATAATAATCGAGAAAATCTTTAAAATATAATTATTATCCATCTCCACGTGTATTACTTTTCCGTCCTCAACTAATATTAGCACCAATTATTGTTCATATCTTGCAAAGAATGAAATGATAAAAAGTGTAAGATAATAACAAAAAATAAATAAATATACTGATATGAAATTTCTATCCTATCAATTTCAGGCACAATTATCTAAAAATTATTTATAGCATTGTTATTTTAGTTACTTTATTTATTTATATATTTTAGAAAAAACCATTATTATAACATGACAAATAAGATAGCATAAAGTATCATATCATTACACCACTAATAAAAAAATAATTTATAGCAAAAATACTTTAAAAACAATTATAATCAAAATCAATGAATTAAGGTACACTTTTTAGCCTGGGACTTATCGCCACCTTTAATTTGTGTCGCCGAGCGTTTTTGAGATACTTCACGCAGAAATTCGCCATAGGACTCACCTTGAAAACTATGCTTGCACACACACCTCAAGAAAGCTTTAAATAGAGTTGTATTTTCCAAAATTAACCTTAGTAATAATGGTTTCGAGCTTTAAATTTGACTATTATTACTTTATATAATTATTTAATACTAAGAATAATATTTTTAAAAATAAAATAAAACTCTCTTAAATTACTAAATTACTAGATGATATTTACATAGACCTTCCTCAAGGATTTTAGATTCAGAGCTAGGAGGCTAAGCAAGTATGTAGATTCTCTAAATCGTCGTATATATTAATGCCAACAAATTTAATGTACTCCAAACTCTCTTTTTTCACCAAAAAACTGCCATATATTAATTCATTCTGGACATTGTATGTCCAAAGGAAAGTTCAACATCGTTTACAATCCAAGTTTGGAATAGTCTTTCCCAAGAAAATTCAGATAACAAAGAAATTGAGAACTTAGCTACGTTGTGAGCTACAACATTTAACCTTTTAGGAATATGTACAAACACGATATGCTCTAGAGATGCAGACATATTTCAAATATCTTCACAAACTACATCTATGTCCCACGTAGTTTTCACGTTTTTCTTCAATACATCTACCACACCTTTTGCATCAGAGAGGACATAGAGCTTCCTCTATCCATGTTGTATTGCTTGTTCCACACATTTTGTTATTGCACATGCTTCAACAATCATAGACTTCCCAACAAACTGGATCGGAGATCCATGGGCATGAAGCAAAACACCCTTGCTATCCATAGCAACCAAACCAATGCTTGTCTTCTTTGATTCAACCTGTAACCATGCGTTAACAAATAAACATATCCCATCTTCGGGAACTCTTACTCGATAGTCAGAAGTCTCTTGAAAATTTGCATTTGAAGTATTTGCAAGCACTATATCAAGATATTCTTTATATTCAGATAAAGCTTTCGCCACTATGTCTGGAGGGTCAGTTAATTCGTTATTAAAACTCCAGGCATTCCTAGACTTCCAAATGTGCCACATAATCATTACTGTCAAATTCATAACACTAGCAGAATTGAGACATTTTTTTGCCGTATTAAATATCTTTTCCTTCCACCACAAAGAAAAGTCAGTAATATTGGCAAGATCATTCCAGTTTATGGGGCTCATTTTCCAAGTTATTTGTGAGTCCCGACACTTGAAAAACATGTGTTCCACTGTCTCATCTTCTAAACCACATCTTTTACAAACACTATTGACATGGTTTAGTCACTTCTTAATAATATTGTTTACAGGTAAGGTATTAAGCACACACCTTCTTAGAAAATATTTATGTTTATTTTTTATTTTCATTGCCCATAAAAAATCCCAAAAGACTTTTGAAAAAATGTGATTAATTACTAAATTGAGCTATATTACCCCTAACATCCCTCATCATGCTTAAATCTTTTGCAAGGTGATAATTCGATTTTACCTCATAAGTTTCCAATTTTGTAAAGTGCCAAATTATTTTATCCCTAGAACATGTAGTAGATAAAGGAATGGTCAAAATATTATCAATATCATTTAAGCAAAAAAGGCTATTCAATTCCACCATCTTCCAAGTCTGGGATTCAACATTTGTAAGGTCCAACCACTTTTAGATCTAAATTTTCAGGAGCAATAGTTCTTTGAGGTTTAAAATTAATGGAATTAGGAATCCATGGGTCTTTCCAAACATAAACGTTCTCACCGGTAGCTACTCTCCATCTTAGCCCTTTTTCTAATAATTCCCGACCCCAAATTATACTTTTCCAAATCCAAGACGCTGAAGAAATTATTGTAGTATTCAGGAAAGAAACATTTGAAAAATACTTACTCTTCAAGATTCTCGATAGAAGTAAGTCTGAATTAAGCAAAATTCTCCAAGCCAATTTTGCCAACATAGCTTTATTAAAAACCTTAATATCGCTAAAGCCTAGCCCCCCACAAGTTTTTGGTTCACATAGTTTATCCCATCTTTCAAAATAAATTTTCCTCTTCCCGTCACCCTGACTCCACCACAAATTTGAAAGTATGGAGGTTATTTCCTTACATAATCCTTCGGGAAGTTGGAAACAAGATAAGGCATAAGTGTTAGATTATACGGCGGCCCAATTGATACAGGCCCACAGGCCACAGGCCCACGATAATAGTAGTTGGTTCATATGTAAGTTGTATTGAAGGTAATCTATATATATTGGTTCTTATTTTTAGTTGTAACAGATTGTACATTTTGACTCTAAATGAATACAAGATATTTTCTCTCTCCATCTTTATCTCTCTCACCGACTTAAAGAACTAGGGTTCCGCCATGGATAACTGCCGAGTTCTTTCTCTACTTCTTTACAAATTAACATGGTATCAGAGCAATTCATGGTAGTTCGCATCGTTCTCAACATATTTCGTCGGTGTATCTCTATTGTCGATGTTTTTTTTTT
>JAJONZ010031703.1:0-23513 GCA_029582445.1 Solanum paucissectum
ACCGTTAAAAAATAATGGCATGAATGAGCCTTTTCTTAAACGGTAATGGCATAGATGAGCCAAACTTTTAACGGATGGCATAAATGAGCCTTTTCTGAAAGTTCGATGGCATATTTGAGCCTTTTCCCTTTAAAAAATAACTTATTCTTCTCTTCTCTCTTTTACAACAATATAATTAAACACAATTTTATCTTTAACTTTAATTTCAAATTTTTAAATAAAATGAAAATATTTCATTTCTATGGCCAAATGCCTACCCAAAAAATATGTGTTAATGTCACATGCACTTTTTAAATAACATTTCAATTGAGATGTGTCTAGCCTTTGAACTTATGGACAGGGGAGGAGCCACCTTGCTATTTTGGAGCGGATGATTTAACAAATTTAGGAATTTAACAAGAGATCAGATTCAGGAAAGGGGGCCTTCTGGTATTAGGGCTGATGACAGGGAAAATGAATGAATAAACTCAGTGTAAGGAATATTTGTGTGTCATCATCAAAAAGGGGAAAAATGTTATATTCTAGGTGTTTTGATATCCTCACAAATGCAGGGACCCGGTCCCTGGAAGAGTGCTCTCATCCAGATTCAAAGTGGTGTACAGTTGTGAAGCTGTCTTTATAGTTGTCTTGTCAGGTTGGTTGGTGAAATGTTCAGCGTACTTCACCAATAGAAAGGGTGGGCGAAGTTGTTTGTTTCAGTGGTCAAAACCCTTATTGGTAATTGATACATATAACAATAAATAAACAAACAACATTATTCATTCAAAAAGAGAGAGAGCTAGCAAGTCTTTTTCAGGAACTCAAGCATCAAAGAACATAGCAACTGACCTGGTCCCGAAAAGACTGCGTACGTGAAAAGGAAGAAAAGACAGCTGTCAACTCTGATGTAGTTGGTGCATAGTTTTTAAGAATAACATGCTCTCAGCCAATGGCCTCGTCCCAAGGGTTTGTGTCCATTTTGATAATACTCTCTTCTCTAAACACAAACCTACCTAAGTTTTGGCAAACAAAGTAGTGAATTTCTGAAAATTCATAAGCTCAAAAGGAAAAGACCATCTTCAAGGAAGAACACTGCTCATGCTCAACAAAGGGACCTAGTAGAGTGTTGAAGTGTCTTTGTTGTATTTTGAGCTTTGTGTCTTATGTGCTTAAATTGTAAATCTATTCTTGTGTTATAAAGGAATTAGATCATTGTTTTGGTTCAGTCAAAAAGCCTAAATCAGTTAAGTTAATTGGTTTAGTAGGCAACAGAGTTGTTGCTTAGTTGAAGTCTAAATCATTTAGAGTTAGGTGGTTTAGTGGACAATAGAGTTATTGTTTAGTTCTTTCTTTGTAGTAGAGTTGCTACACTGAGGGAGAAGGGATTTAGAGTTAAATTCCTAGGTTACAAGAGTCTGTAATCTGAATCATTGCTCCTTTTAGAGTTAATGGAGTTGGGTTGAAATCCTGTGAGTACAAGTCGTGGTTTTCACCGCCCTTGAGCAATGGGGTTTTCACGTAAACTGATTGTGTCATTTACATTATTGCATTTACTTATTATTGTTGTTCTTGTTATGTCAAGGGACCTGGTCCATTGACTTATAGTGGACGCACACATTCTAACACACCTTATACAAAGGGGTTCATCTGAATCTCTTTCGGCGGAAAATTAAATTATTTATACATGGTTAAAATAATTAAATATATATATAGTAGATGTTAAACCTCCTTCGGCTACTTCTATGTCTATTTCTACAAATTTTGAACCCTCTTATTGAAAATCCTGGCTCCGCCACTACTTATGAATCTTCTTACTATAACAAAAGGAAGGTTAGAAAAGATCTTCTCTTTTTTTTTTTAATCTAACTTTCTAATCACAAACACTATGTAAATTAAAGTTTCACGTTTCATGTTGAGAGTATCAAAACTTTAGATTTAATGATGAAAGTTACGAAGCAGTTCTCAAAAGAATACGTTATACTAAAGGTTTCTCAAATACTTAACAAAGGAAAAAAGGAAAGGACATTTGGCCTTCAATTTGACTTTGCTTGTTTTGATCACATTTGAATAAGGTAAATTTCTCATATGGTCACGTAACGAGGATACATATGTTAATTTGTTTAATTTTATATAAGTTTAAATATCTATTTGCAGAGGCGGAGCTATGTAGCTTTTATGTATACTCTGTATTTGTAATAGAAAATTAAATAAATATATATAGTATATTAACTTATGAACCCCTAACAAAATTGATTAACGGTTCAGTGATAAGGAATGGATCGTGGAAATGATTTTCACGCTAGAGTTATGGGTTTGAACCCCTTTTTTAAAGGAAATTTAGAGCCTTCAAACTCTTAATTCCGACTCCGCCTCTATGCTACCTATGTGTGTCAAAAGCTAAAGAGCATAAATATCAGCTGAGATCAAATTAAATGATATATTTATGTATTATGTCTTAAAATAATCTATAATCACACAAATATTTCAAATATCTTTCTTTCATTCTTAAACTTCGTATTAAATTAAATTATATCATATAAATTAAAACGAAAGAAATTACGAGTTAGAAGCGAAAGTTAATGGAGCTGGCACGGCAGGGCATGTGCAAGATTGAAAATATAGGGCCAACCCACAGCGTACGACGTGGCTGTCTTGTTTAATTATATATAGCTGTTATAAATTTACCCAAATGTTTCTATTTTAGATTACTTTTAAATTTCGTTCTTATTTTTAAAAAGTTTATGCAAATATAATTCTTTTGAAATGATTACCCATCCATCCAATAGTAGCTTTTGGTGTAATATTTGCTTATATATTGTTCAAATATACAAACAAATAAAATTATCGTCTACATTACTTTCATAGTTTTAAAGTGTCATTCAATAATTTTAATAAGATTTCAATTTGCTTAAGAAAAAATATCATTTGAACGGTGACTTAGAAGGTCTATAGGTTACGAGAGAAATAAAAAAGTTCATTTTCAAAACAATTATTTTAAAGAGTAATTTTTTTTAAAAAAATCACTTTTTTATTTATTTTGAGAGTACGTTCATAAACATTTTCAGACGAGGAGGGAGCAAAATGCAATGCTTTTGGAGCTCCTACAATTTTGATAGTTTCGTCAATGTTTGCTTCGAAGTATGTTTGGCTAGACATCGGTTGAAATTATATTTTTCCGAAAAATTACTATTTGTAATAGCTACTTAAATAATCAAACGGTGATCCATACTGTGAACTCAATTATTATTTGCAACAACCCTCTTTGTTTTAACTATACATATATGATCTATTGTTCTTACAAAAAAAAGTATTTTCAGACTAAAATATGTTACAAATTTCACGGACAAACAATTATGATTTATGGAACTAAGGTTTTGTTGCACAAAAGTCAAGAATAACTTTTCTTTAAGAAAAAAGTATCTAAAAAACAAAACGTAAATAACAATAATTAGTGGCATATGTAACAGCTCAGCTGCCACGTAAGCAAAAAATGCCATGTCATATTTGCCAAAAAGAAGTTCAATCCAAATAGTCTCGCATTTTAAATCTAATAAAATAAGTTTATTTTTCCATCAAGCTATCTACCGGCGGAGTTAGTAGTTCGTATATAGGTTCAGTTGAATTTAGTTGATTTTGTTTAAATAAAGTTTGTATATAGGTTCAGTCGAATTTAGTAGATTTTGTTTAAATAAAGTTCGTATGTAGGTTCAGTCGAATTTAATAGATTTTGTTTAAATAATTTTATTTGTGTTAATAAACTTATTAAATTTAAACAAATATTAAATTTAGAATTCAATTATTATCACTTGAAATCGTCACAATAAGATTCAAAATCTATAAAATAGAAACTCTAGATTCACCTTAGCAACCCTACCACACAACATGGTAACCAACCCAAACCCCGAACCGCTCTGGTTTAATATTTCCTCAATCATATCGGTCCAACCCAGCCCCTTGACATTCTTACCTAGACTACTTTCCTTGGGTTATATTTTATATCACAATATTTTACATGATATATATGTCTGAATATAACTTTAATTTCAAAAGAACTTGTGCTCGATTAGACATAAATTCAATTACTAAAGGGTTAAAAATAAAAACTATTCCATTTAAAAGACAAAACATGTACGAAGGCATTTGACCATGAAAGTTTTTTACTTTTTACAGAGTTGTACTTTGAAAAACATATTCGGCCATTAAATTTTTGAATATAACTTGAAGTTGAATTTCATAATGTTCAAGAACTTAAAAAAATGTGTTTTCACCTTTTTAGCTCCAATAAACATCAAGAACATTTCTAATGTATATTCATGATCAAACACAAATCTAAAAATAAGCAATTTTTTACTTTAAAAATAATTTTTTTCTATTTAAATTTCATAATAAAACATTATCCAATGCACACATAATTATATAACTTTATTTCGTCTTCGGTTGGCCTACGATGCCGCAAAAAAAGAAGAAAAGTCTCATTCATAAAAACAAAACAAAAAAAAAAGTGTATAAAAGAGGTAATGCAACCAATAATGATTTATTTATTTTTTGAGTAAAAAAAAAATGCTACCAATAATTGCTAGAAAGAAGACACACAAACGCGTAATTCATAAAATAAAAACTTTATGTGAACTTGTCTATAATAATTGTTTATCATCTATTTATTACTCCCTTTAATTTCACTTTATGTGACCTTGTCTAATTGAATATATCCAAATTCAGAAGAAGAAGAAAATTTAACCTTTTGAATTCATAATAATCTTAAATCTAAATCAAATCATGTCATTTGTGTAGTTATAACAATTTGGATATTTGAAGATGAGAGTAGAATAAAAAATTTAAAATTAGATTATTTTTAAATATAAAATAAGATCATTCTTTTTTAAATAAATTAAAATAATATAATATTATATGAAATGAAATATTGAAAGTATAGTTACATTTCTCTATAACATAACAATATTTTACCCTAGCATAACAACATTTTACTCTAGCATCCGCTTTAATTAAAAAAAAAAAAAAAATTACTCTAGCATCCAAGTTTTCTTTGGAGTTAGTTGCACATATTTTAAAGGAAAAATGATGCAGAATAGCAAACCTTTGGCCTATATTATGTACCATAACTATATAGTTTAAGAAAAATGTTATTTGAGATTATAATTTCCCCAATTTTTGATATTCGATTTTCTAAAAGTATAAATGCAGAATTTGTATAATTCGGTTCCTGACTGTATAAATGCAGAATTTGTATAATTCGGTTCCTGACTGTATAAATTCAGAATTTGTATATGCTTACCCTAGCTATTTGTATACAATTTCTGAAAAAATCATAATAAATTATCCTATTTGTATATTGGCAAGCGAAATATACAAGCGGAGTTCTGAAAAAAATTTAAATGTATAAATACAAAAATTGTATATACTGGCCCTATTTGTATATTCGCAAGCAAAATATATAAACGGGCAAGCGAAATATACAAACCGCATCCTCCATTTATATATACTTACCTTTTTGTATATTTGCATATATAAACGGACAAACGAAATATACAAACTCCAGCCTCCATAGCAAATGAAACTATAACTACGAAACACAATTATCAAAACTATAGTCATAGAGTCTTATTATGCCTTTAACTTTACTATTTCTAAAATTTTAATGAATTTGTAATTTTAAACTTATACTATCTATTTTTTTCTCGAAAGATGTTTTTTTTTTTTTTTTTGGTTGTGAGAATTGCTAATTTGCAATGCAAGCTTGAAGCTTTATTTGTCGCCTGATCAAGTGGAGAAATACATTTTTTTTTAACGCAGCCAAAATTTGGGTTCAAAGTCCTTTTTTTCACACGTGGTTTGAAGTCTAACAAAGCAAAATTTTGGGTGCTTATTTGAAGAACTTTCTACTTCACTAGATTTGTAATTTGTGTTCGTATGTATCGCAATATTTATTTTGATTGTTATTGAAATTTTATTAGAATTATTATCTTTATTATGACTAGTTTGATTTGATCATGTTATTACCTTCCTTGTCTTATTTTGCTTTTGCTTATGTACTAATTCTATTTATCGTTTGTGTTATATATTTTTTTTATAATAACTCAACGTTGTGTTTATTTTATTTTGTAATATTATAAATTTATTATTTAGATTACCAATATGTTATTATAAAAACACAATAAATGATACAATCTATATCAACCTAAGCATAATTTTTTTTGTATTTACCGCAGTCACAATATTGATGTGGCCATTTAGCTCACCTAGTAAAAATTGGGTTAATATTTGAAGAACTTTCTATTTCACAAAATAACATCACAGAAATAGTATCAATCATCAAATGATGTGTTACAGTTAATAGAGGTTGTTCTTCTTTTAATCAGACGTTTCAAACTCGAGTTCTGAATATAAAAATTCTTAATAGAGAGTGCATTCTTCGAATAAGGTCCTATGTGATACAAATTCAAATATAAAAAACAACAACAATAACTTACCCAGTGAAATCTCATAAGTGAAGTTTGGGATGTAAGCGAACTTTACTACTACCTCGTGAAGTAGAAAGTCTGTTTCCGAAAAACCATCAACTCAATTACATCTATTTTATATAAAGAAGAAAATATAACACATCCAAGAAAATTGTGTAAATCTACCAGAAGAAAGCAACAACAGAATAATGCACTAATCGAAACATAATAAATACTCCTAACCTATCAGGATAGATTATTGAAAACAATATTTCACTACCTACTAACTTTCTGTCTTAATACGTGTCCTCCGTAATTCCGAACAATAAAATAAAATAGTGGTAGTCTCTTACTTTTGTCTTGACGTGCTGGCATGTCATTTACTCGTAGCCGATAGACGTGGGGGATTGAAAAATCTACCCACTAGACACTTTTATTTTATTTATATTTATTTCTTTTTTCTTATTTTACTCTGTTTTTTAAAATTATTGTATAATTCAAAGTACTAAACTGCCGTTATCATTGAAAACGGTGCCCTTGTTAATAAATTATAATTAAATAAAATACTACTAAAATCCAATAAATAAAATTTAAATTAATTACTACTAAAACCCTTGTGAGTACTTCCACACCAATCTGGCACCGTCATTGTTCCTTTTTTTCTTTCAAAAACGAGTAATATAGTTGGCAAATTGATTGTCATTATTTACTTTTTTTTTGTATAATTTAAAAAAGAAATAAAAATAAAAAACAGAGAATCTTAATATTATATCAATTATTCAAATATAAACCAAGATTTTATTAAAGACGTGCTGGCATGTCATTATAATGTGTCTCCAAGTAAGAAAAAAAAATGGAAAAATAAACAAACACAAATAGGCAAAGAGCTGTGAAGGAATAAATAGTGGTGTGTAGTTGCTATTAAATTCAAATCAAATTCATTCATTCATTCAACAACACATTTTTACATTGTGAAAAAAAAAACTTCATTTTCTTCTTCTTAGCTTGAAAATCTCTATCGAATTCAGCAATGCGGCCTCCTAGCCGCAGCGTATTTATCTCTTTTCTTGTTATCTCCCTCTTGTCGTACCAGATCTCGAATGTGGTAGGACAAGAAGGAGATAGCGATGTTGATTTAGATGATATTAAGGCTAATGCTAGTAAGTTGAGTTTTGAAAACCCAAAGATTCGCGATGCTTACATCGCGTTGCAATATTGGAAAACAGCAATGTTTTCTGATCCTTTTAACTTTACAGCTAATTGGACAGGACCTGATGTTTGTTCGTATGGTGGAGTGTTTTGTGCTCCTTCGTTAAAGGATGATTCGATTAGAGTTGTAGCTGGCATTGATCTTAATCATGCTGACATTGCTGGTTCATTAGTTGCAGAACTTGGTCTTCTTACAGATCTGGTTCTTTTCCATCTCAACTCGAATCGTTTTTGTGGAGTTGTACCGAAAACCTTTAGCCATTTGAAGCTTCTTAGGGAGCTTGATTTAAGTAACAATAGGTTTGTTGGTGGGTTTCCTAAGGTAGTTCTTTCACTACCTTCTTTGAAGTTTCTGGATCTAAGGTTTAATGATTTCGAAGGACCAGTTCCTTCCGAACTGTTCGATAAAGATTTGGATGCGTTGTTTCTGAATGACAATAGATTCCGTTTTGGCATCCCGGAGAACTTGGGTAACTCCCCTGTTTCTGTTCTTGTGTTTGCTAATAACAATCTTGGAGGTTGCATTCCCGCGAGTATTGGGAAAATGGGGAAAACGTTGAATGAGTTGATATTGATGAATGATAACCTTACTGGGTGTTTGCCAATGGAGATTGGATTGTTGAAGAAGTTGACGGTGTTTGATGTTAGCTTCAACAAGATTCAAGGCTCATTGCCATTAACTGTGAGCAAAATGAGGAGTGTGGAGGAACTCAATGTGGCTCACAACAAGCTTACTGGGGTTATACCAGCTAGCATTTGCCAACTTCCTAGGTTGCAAAACTTTACGTATTCGTTCAATTACTTCACCGGGGAAGCTCCGGTTTGTGCCGCGACTAGATCTGGTGACGGTCAGGAGAACTGTATCGTTGGAAAGAAGAATCAAAGATCTGCTAAAGAATGCTCTTCGGATGATGCAAAACCGTATGATTGTAGGAAGTCGAAGTGTTATAGCCCATATGCTACGTCTCCTTCGACGAAACCAAAGCCAACACCAACACCAATACCAAGAGGCCCACCACCACCTGCTTGGAAGTCTTCAGGTTCGCATAACAAGCGATCTCCGCCACCACCTAAATCAACTCCTCTTCCTCCACCAGCACCTTACAAAAAGTCCCCAACGTATCAACATAGAAGTCCACCACCACCTACTTACAAAATTTCACCTGTAACTCATCATTCACCTCCTCCACCCTCACCCGTATATTACCACCCATCTCCGTCGTCCCCACCACCACCAGTTTATTATTCTCCACCACCCCCGGTGTATCACGAGCCACCTACTTACAAACCTAAATCACCACCACCACCAACACCGTCATATGAACACCCAAAAACCCCATCACCACCACCACCAACACCATCATACGAACATCCTAAAACACCACCACCAACACCATCATACGAACATCCAAAAACTCCACCACCAACACCATCATACGAGCATCCAAAACCCCAATCACCACCACCACCAACACCCTCATACGAGCATCCAAAACCCCAATCACCACCACCACCAACACCCTCATACGAGCATCCAAAACCTCAATCACCACCACCACCAACACCCTCATACGAACACCCAAAAACCCCATCACACCCAACCCCACCTTGTAACGAACCACCACCTCCACCACCTGATTCACATTGGGAACCAAAACCATCGCCACCATACACCTACTCATCACCACCACCTCCATCACCATCTCCTCCTCCTCCCACTTACTACTACTCATCACCACCGCCGCCACCACCATCACAATCACCTCCCCCACCCACTTACTACTACTCATCACCACCACCACCACCACCATTTTTCGAAAATATCCCTCTCCCACCGGTAATCGGAGTTTCCTACGCATCTCCACCACCACCAGTCATTCCATACTGAACAGGGGTTATCAATTAGCATTTGATTTTCCATTATCAAAAAAAAAAAAGAATTCATTTTTTTTTATGAATTATGTATACTTTGTTATTTATTTTTTGTAATATTTTTATTTTGAGTTTGATTATATTTATGAAAAATTGGGATTATGGGCGGGAATTAGTGAGGGGTTTAACTATCAATATTTTAATATTGTTATTATTCAGTAAGGGTGGTTGTGTATAACTATAATTTTACTGTTTCTTTTAGTAAAACTCATTTATTTAATTATTAATAAACATCTTTGTGAATCAAGCTGTGAAATTAACATGTTATAAATGAGTTATTTCATTTTTTCTATAGCATCCATAATTCTTTTTACAAATTAAATGTGTTGTGCTAAGTACATTTTCGTATTTCTTTTTACAATTTACTTTGAAATGTTTTCTTCTAGTCAATTGGCCTATCGAAATTAACTTCTCTATCTCCAAATTTTACGTATATCGTAAATAAAGTGTATTTTATCTTCGGATGAACTTCTTATGGCACGCTAGCTTTGCCGGCAAAGGTTAATCAGTCGGTGTTTAAATTTATTGACTCGATTAATTTTAATTTGTGTCTATTAAACTCATTAATGAAGGTAAAATGTTCTGGGTTATTCACACGAATGCTCCTATTTTATGGTGATTTTTAATTTTTGTCTTTCAATACTTAACACAAGTTATGCCGTTTAATTCCTATAAAAAAGTTACTCCATATCGTTAGAGACATAAGTTAAGTTTATTACTTATAAGTAATGTCTTACAAGATATAATTTAGTTCCTACAAAACTTAGGCTGAACAGAAACATAAGTTCAGTTTCAAAATATTATTCACAATCAACAAATTAGTATGTCTTACAACATACCAAACATAACGTAATTTCTACACAACATACGTCGACAGAGTCATAAGTTCAATTTCAAAATCCACAAACAGTCGCATATTAGAAAAATATAGAGATTCAGAGTATTGTACTGACTTTGTCAATCTTGAGTGGTCCACTACAAAATTAATTACTATGAAGTGTGAATTAGGTCAATATGCTAAAAAAAATTGAATTTTCACAACTACTGTACATTGGCAAGACATTACTGCATTGCCAATATCTTTAAGAAATGGGAGTAATCAATCAATAGCAATAATTCACTACAAAATAATTTCAAATTATTTTACAATTCCAATTATTGAAGCCAGCTGTTCAGTGGCAGAAAGCTGTCTCCTCATCAACAAATCTACACCACACCACCCCCACAAACCACCTGGTCATTTTCTACGGTCTACAGAAGGAAAATAAATGAGCACAAAATATAATTTTTGAAAAATCCAATAAAATAAGGACTTATTGGTGGAGTTAATTTAGGAAAAATATGAGAGAAAGTGACCTTCAGGTGAGAGTGAGATGATTTGAATATGTCAAGAGGAGATGTATAGACGTTGTATGGACAGTTGGCACTAGCTAGAGGGCCTAAGGAAACGCGAGAGATGAAATTGAGTTGCTTTGGACATGTCAAAAGGATATGTATAGACGCTCGAATGAGGAGATATAGATAGTTCACACTAGAGGGCCTAAGGAAAATCAGAGGTAGATAGATAGTAGACCGAAGAAGTATGAAGGAGATGTGATTAGGACATGATAAGTTTGCACCTTACATAAAATATGACCCCTAGAAGAGGTGTGGAGGTCGAAGATTTAGATAAACGGCTAGTAGTATAAAGGGATACTCTCTCCGATCTATATTATACGGTGTTTTTAGTTTTTATATTTAGTTAATTACTCTTTTTAAAATTTATTCTTATTCAGATAAGTTGATTTTCACATAACCGAGATATTTTATTAATAGATACTATCTAATTAAGAGTATTTTAAGACCATTTAGCTATAAAAAAAAATTATTCATTTTTTCCCAAAATAATTTTTTGCTTTAATTGAAAAAATATTGGTTAGGTATGAAAGTTTCAAATTCAATTTAAAATTATTTGAAAAACACGATATAACATGTGTTCTCCTACTCTTTAAGACTAACACACACATTATCCTAACTTCACAACCCCCCTCCCCCCTCCCCACACACACATACAATCCCACACCCATACTCTCTACACCCATCTCTTATAATATTTGTCTAGATTATATACATATACTTTTGAAATAATATTCTTACTTATATATCAAACAAAGGAAAATAAATTAAAAAAATTGCTTACTTTCAAAATTCTTTTTCATGAAAAATATATCCCTTCATACCGAACACACACTAAGTTCTTTCTATTCAGACCACTCTCTCTCTCTTGTGTGTGTGAGATTTTTAATGGGAAAACTACATAAATCTCACTAGTTAGGTTCTAATTATTAACGTCCTTTATCATATTTCGTATTTAGAATACATGAGTCTGAATCCACGAGATACGTGTATCTATCAAATTTTAGAATCGAGATACATAGTTTCTTTGTTTAAATTAATTGGTTGTAACTGATTTCCTTAATATAATAGCGGAAATCGGGGAGTGTATCTATGTTTAATTAATTAATTTGATTATTCTTTTAAGTAATAAAGTCATTAATATTACTGATAAAAGACAAAAACATGTATATCATTGTTCATGTAATTTGATTAGTTTCATTTCATTACTTTTAAAATAATAAATTCATTAATTTGATGTATCTATTATCAATATATAATGTATCCAACAAACTAAACACTTAGATACATAAGTATCATACAAGAACAAATTGTGTCAAATACATGCGTAAATTTTCAATAATGCGTAAATCTCCAATATATACTCATTAGATACATACACACTTAATAAGATACACTGATAAAAACTAGATACATATAATCATATCTCAATAATGTATCAGATACATCAATAATGTGTCAAATACATGCATAAATCTCCGCTTATTGAAACCTTTCGATAACGTTCGTGGGTGGTTAGGACATCTCAACATAGCAGTGTTTGCTTCACCTTTTGATTCATTGGTGTTGCTTACTTCGCCTAGATCTGATGAAAAAAGTGACGTGAAGTTTCTTGGTTGATCCATGTATACGAGGTATGCAATCGTTAACATCATCAATGTGGAATTTAATAAATCTATTGGGCTTGAAACCTCTGCTTACAACGATACCCACTGTCTCTGCACGCGAGAGGTGTCTCCCCTTCCGAGAAAAAAATGGTGGATTTTTGAGGGATTGGTTTGAGAGTGAGAAAATCAAAGGCTAAGAATTTGATGTTTGTGTTGACCCTAACTCATACTCCTTGAGAGAAAGATATTTGTTTTTGATTAAAACACTAATTTTGGAGTTAAATGTAAAAATAATTAATCAATCAATGGGTATTGATTGCATCTCCAATAATATATGATATAAAATATTAAAAGTGGTAATATATGTAAATATTTGAAAGTAGAAATAAAATTAATACATATGGTAGTGATATATATCTATCAAGATAGTTTATCCATTTTTAATCTTCATTTGGCCTATGAAGGGTATATATTTATAGTCGAAGTGAGAAGTTGCGATGAGAACAATTTTCTTTTTATTTAATTTGAATGGTTCATGACTTGAATTTTTGTTCAATCAAATTCAAAAAGGAATAAAACTACCCTTAATTAGTTAAAACTTATCACATGCATACTTGATAAATCTTATTAGTTTTTCGATTTAATTTGTCATGTTGCATTATTAGCATGTGACATAATTGTATTACTAGCTCTTTTTATTTGACTTGATGTGCTTATCACAAATTGGTATGTTAATTAAATCATATATATTGAATTTAAGTAATTATCCTAACTATCATAATATTTATTTGAACTAAATGTCTTAAAAACTTAAAGGGTGGTTTAATAGTAAGTTTGAAGATGAGTTATGCAGATACTAAAACTTTTATAAATAATTTTTGGTAGCTAGCTTAGAGATGAATTATGTGGCTATTAATTCCTACATAAATAATACCACATTCGTAGCCGGTTAGGAGGTAAATTTTTCATGTATAAAATTAATATGGTGTTTAGTTTGCAATTTAGAAATCTACATAACTAATACTTGTGTAAGTCATGAGAGAATCTATGTACGGAATAAGTAATACATGAATACTCTTCTTGATTTTTCTGGAAATAGATTCACTAGAACTATTCCAACAGGTCTAGGAAATTTGCAACATTGTATAGGCTCAACTTTGAGTTCAATACACTTGGAGATTATGATTCTTGATTTCCTAATTGAATTTTTGAGTTTGCTAGACAATTCCTTTGGAGTAGAACTTCCGATTTCAACTGCAAACTTTTTTCTTTTTTGATAACCATGGTGTTCGGGCCAACTTTGGCGCTAATAATTCCACGGGATACCCATCACCTCCCACCAGAAACAGGTGTCAGGTAACTCTGTCCACCAAGGCTTTGAAAGATGGGAAGAATGACCTAGTGTTTTTTGTCCCCGTTGAGCAACTACAAACTTTTTAGAGGAACTTAATGTACTTGATCTAGGTTTTAATATGATACATGGCACTGTTCTTGCTGGACTGGGGAACCTTGAAAATTTTACAAGATTATCACTGGATAATAACAACTTCAGGGGTAACGTTAACGAGTCTATATGCAAGCTTCAATGCCTGCAAGGACTGCAGTTAGATGGAAATAAGTTTTCAGGGAAGATCACGTACATCCTGTTTTAGTAACTTGACAATGCTGACAACTTTATACATGCAGAACAATAGACTAGAAGGAAACATACCTGCAGATCTTGAATGTGTACCGGTCTAGTAGATGTACTAAACCTTACTGGAAACAATCTTGTTGGCAACATACCAAAAGTAGTTGCAGGTATATCTCTTCTCTTTCAATTTCTTTACAATTGACGCGTAACTTGTTCAGTGGTTCTTTCCCATTAGAAGTTGGAAGGTTGACAAATCTCACATTAACAAATTATCAGATTAGAGCACTTGGGTATCAGCAATAACTAGTTTGGTGAAAGAATTCCACAATTCTTTTCAAATGCAAGTGCAGTTTCACTTTCAAGGAATCATAAACTATGTAGAGGTCATCCCATCTTTGATTTACCTGCATGCAGTAAACATAGAAATCCCTCATCAAATGAAAAGATTGGTTCAGGAGCAATAGTAGCAATAACAGTTCCCCTTCTAGTTTTGCTATTATGTTAATTTGCTGAGGATAACCTGGTTGGTAGAGGAACTTTGGTTCGGTATACTAAGGGGAATATCTCTATAGCAGTCAAAGTACTAAGCCTACAACAGAGAGGTTATTCACGGAGATGTAAAACCAAGCAACATTCTCCTTGATGAAGATATGACGGTCCATCTTGGTGACTTTGGATTGACAAAGATTCTCACTAAATCAACAAATACTACCTGGAGTAATCAAAGTTTTGACGCGCTAAAAGGTTCCATAGGATATATCCCAGTATTCCACCAGGTACTTATAATATATATTCATATAATCCAAATATCATCTTTTCCCCGTATATTCATCTTTCTGACCCCTGAACCATATAACTTTACATACTAAACAGCATAAGAGCTGCCATATTCACCTTAACATCTTATTGACATGACCTGTGTGACCTAACAGTTTGTTCTTATCTTGTAGAGTACGGATCGGGAGGTTGGAAAAGCTTGGTCTAAATATTCACAATTATAGTGCAATGCCCTTTGCCTAAACATATCATGGCACATGAATTACATAAGGAAAAAGAACCAGAAGAAAAGGAAATACTACCAAATGAGGCTAATATATCCCAGCTAAACGAAAGCAATACAATAGAGGAATGCCTAGTCTCAATCTTGAAAGTTGGTCTTTTATGTTCTAAACTCATCACCAAGGGATCTGATGCCCTTAAGTGTAGCTTTGAACAAAGTTCATGATTGGAGGACTTGTTTCTCTGGCATGAGAGGAAAGACAACAGTGTCAAATAGACCACCACGAGGAGACGATAAGATCTTTTGGAAATAGAAGGCATATTACTAATTGATTATTTGGTCTCCTCCAGATCTGACCAAAGGGAGGATTTACCATCGATCGTGAAAGACAAAGTGACTCGCCATCCATTTGCAACCCCTTTGGAAATCTTACCTGAATGATATTTCTTTCCTGTATTTCAAATATTTCGTACAGTGCCCAAAAGATTGATAGGCTAGGAACAAATATTGTTCTCAACCTTTCTTTTATTCCCTCAGTCGTCCATGATGGCTAGATAAGCTAATCACAGTTTTGGATTCGTGTACCAAACCAGCATATTGTACTAGAATTTTTTGACAATTACTAAGACAGCTTGTATTGTCTTGTATCGAGAGAAAAAACAATCCTCGTAAGGAAGTAAAAGCAACATCTCCAGCATACCAAGAATGATTTGCAAATTACAATAAGCAAACAGTCAGAAGCCGTTAATGTTATTACATAAGTATCATTTAGAAAGGAAATGTGCTCTCATGGCACACAAGTACATTTTTTTCCTTTCAGAGATTATAGATAGAAAAAAGAACAGTCATTTTTGTTTTGGAATCATCTATAAGATATTATTAAGTATTAACATCAAACAAACTGAAACAAATAAGAAAACTAAGCAAAACGCCAATTGACAGATAAAGTAACAAATTATACCACTATGAAAGCACTTGTGTTCTCCAGTCATTGCATTCACATTTCACAATGGCGTTTTCCAACGTAACTAACGAATCTGAAAGCAAAACAATAACCAGGTTACTCTTGTCTCTTGCTACTGCAGAGAAGATTTAGACAACTTAAAATGCACAAACCCAAATGTACCTTATCACCAGTAAGAGTTTGTACACACACCCTAACCACTTGCCTCCACTTTGTTATTTAAGAAGTTCATTTGCTCATGTTTCCCCTATACATGGAATTCATCATTTAGGCTACGGTGCTTAAAAGGAACGACATCACCATAAATACAAAAGGGGAAAAGGAAAAGAATATACACTTAAAATATAAAATAACTAGGAGCATGAGGTGCAAGTCATGTGCCTATATCACCTTTCATGAATTTGCAACAATTATGTTCTACTCGGGCAAGAAAATGAACTGTTCTCCGCTTGCTACAGTAAATTGAGAATCTCATTTCTAATTACATTAGAGAAAGCCTCGAAATTTTATACAAGAGTAGTGAGAATCTCATTTATTGGCTGCTTTATCTCATCCTGATTAGCACCAACATGATAGAGAAAGGAAGATAAATAGACTACATTGACGAGAAGGAACACAAATAGTAACTAATGACGCACCTATAGCTTTGACAAGATGCACAATAACCTCAGCTCAGCTTGCAAAGTACCCCTGGAATGAAATCATCACACATGAGAACCCTGTTTATGGAGAAACAAGTCAATTTAATCATTTACTACTATTTCAGGGTATATTTTTTTTTGAGAATGGTAAAGTACTACTATTTCAGGGTATTAATACCTTTAGAAGCTTATATTTTATCAAGACAAATATCAAAGCTTAGAGGAGCAGGAAAACTTTCAGAAAAATAATGTACTCCCTCCGTTACTTTTACTAGTCACGTTTCGCTTCACGAGAGTCAATTTGACTTATCTTCAGAGCTAAACTGAATTAGATAAATTTAATATTTAAAATTTAGATATTCTAAAACTATAGGAAACATTACCTTTTTTCTGATATAAAACTATAGGAAACATTTCTTTTTTTCTGATATAGAACTATAGGAAACATTTTCTACGTACTGCTTTGAACTATATTTCCTTGAGCCAAGGATCTATCCAAAACAACCACTCTACCACCAAGGTAGGGGTACGGTCTGCATACACTGTACTCTCCCAATCCCCACTTTGTCGGATTACAGGTATGTTGTCATTGAAACTATATGAAACATACTATAAGTTGCACTCCTTCACATATTAATATGATGAAAAAATACTCTCGAGAAGCGAGACGAGACAAGTAAAAGTGAACGGGGGAAGTACTTCAGAATCACTTATTCTCACCTTTTTCTTAGAATATGCTTGCAGTGGACACAACATTAAACAGTAGAAACTGGGGGGGGGGGGGATTTGAAAGACTGAAACAGTAGTGTAGTAGCAGGGTAGAATATGGATTTAAGATGTGCACTGACGATTAAAACCTAGGATCCATGCAGATTGAATTCAAAAGCGCTAGTGAAGACTCTGCTGCACATTAGTTCTCTTAGGGGTCGTTTGGTTGGGAACAAGTTATCCAAGATTAATTATCCTGGGATTAGCTATCTTGGGATAACTTATCCCATCACTATGGTATAAATGGTGGGATAACTTATCCCAAACTTGGAAACCAAACAAGACACCAAATTTTATCCCTGGAATATTATTTTTTTATCCCAAGACTATTTATTTTTGTCCCTCACACCAAACGACCCCTTAGTTTTCAGTACATCCTATTATTCACAAGCGTTAATATAAAAGTGAGGACAACATGATAAGTTATAACCGAGAAGTTAGAGTCCGAAGAAGAGTCTTTGTGTATTGCAAATCAATGTTCCACAGCTCCACCTCTCTTTGAGCATACTCTCCATGATTGGTCACATAATGTTCTAATATTCTTTTTGACAATGTCATAATGTTCTGATATTTTATATGGTCATTTTACCAAAGTTATATTTTTCTTTCATTGGAGTCCAATAGAAAGAAAGAGAAGAGGGAAAAAATTAAGAATCGCTGCCCTTTGGCAACATGCACTTGATCTAAGACATTAGTTGTAGAAGCAGGTAAATGAAGCATACACATAACAAAATCTTATCTCCAAACTACCGATTACTCACACAGTATGAGGGTCATCTTCAAACCAAATGGGAAAAAGATTAGCTATGTTACATGGATTTGTTTAATGGGAGCGTCTCGCGTACTGATCTGCACAAGTATCCATTATGGACAACACCGATTTGCTAATTTTCAGTGTACTTTTAAGAATCTGCATGAAGTACTGACACCCTTACAACCCACTGACATGAAAACATCAAAGGCAAATGAATGATCCACATAACATAAAAAGAAGTGCATCTGCTAGACTGTTATGCAGCAGAGTAAGTGATTAACCACATCGTTGCCACCCATGCATTTTAGTTACACCTTGAGTAAACTTTTGGGGTAGAACCTCCACCCTCACCATTTCTAACCTCAGTGGAGAAGGGGTTGAAAGATTATCGACTAAAAGACTGACGGACTGAAGTCTAACTTATATTTCTAGACTTTAACATTCTGCTCTTTTGTCCTGTGGTAATTGATTGACCAAAATCAGAAGCTTTACTTGAACTCGTTTCTTTTCTGAACTCTACCATACCGTATAAGTGGATCTCCATACGAAATTGCAAGCCATCAGTACTATGCTGCTGGCTAATGAAATTTCACAGAGTGCAGAAGTCTAAGGTCTCAAAACTCTCAAGTTCTTTGGTTCATTTTTCAAGGATAACATTTAATGTGTATCTAATCTCCTCCCCCTTACATTGGCAATTGTTGAATTCTTCTTGTTACCTATTATTGAATTTTCTTCCTATAATGGGTAACTGTACTGTCATTTGCTTAAAAGTTAAAACGATAAATAATCCACGCTTAAAGGAACAATGGATGAAGAGCATTTAGACAACAGAAAATATAGAAGTTTTCAGCAGAAAAAGGTCAGTATTTCATCAATCACAAGATACATCCAGATCACAACAAAGTAACCCGACAATATCAAGAAAGTTACAACAGCAAAAAATTGCAGAAATTATTCCATTCAAAATTATAAAGCAGAAATTGATGTCACCTTCTCTACGTTTTCCTCTACCCCTTCTAATTTTTCTCCAGGAATATAAAGCACACTTGTATCAGAATCTGATTGAATAACTGTTGATGAAGCATGAACTGTAGAATGGGTAGATCAAGTAGTGGATTGTGTGACAAGCATTTTAAAGCCCACTTCTAAAATTCTGCTATTTAATTTGTTCTTATAAAATGCCATGATATAATTTAAATACTATCTATAGCATGTATGTTTGCTCAGAAAAGTTACGAAATGTGATGTTCCAAATTTTCAATAAAAATTAAAGCTTGACCCAACAAAAGGGGTAGTACTTTTACAACTTTATGTAGAATCTTATTAATTGTAAATTCTACGTCCATCTTAAAACAAAAGTGAGAAGTCCTCTCAGGATCTATAAATGGCAGTCCTTGATAAAAATACTTCATGGAGTACATCGAAAGGAAATAATTGGAATAGAATAAGTCTCCACCAAGGGATTTAAGAGAGTACATCAAGAAAAGATGAACACACCTATAAAAATGAATGTAATAAAATGAATAGTAGTATTATTTGGAACAGAATGAGTCTGCACCAAGGGATTTATCTTGTGAATGAATGCATATGCTGCAGGGAAAGAACCCTCGTCATTCTAACTTGAACAATTAATGTCATCAATATTCTGTTTAAAAAGTCTGTGTCCACTACCTTGAAGATTGACATAAATTCTCCAAGTGTTCCCTTACTCTCCAAAATCTGCAACCTGTAAAGAGAAAACATCATCAGTGGTCAAAAAGATCAAGAAAGTCATGCGAGCTTCAGGCAGGGGGGGGGGGTGAAAAGACAACTATGGCATTGAAAGAATCACAAGTCAAAGTATTAGCTAAGTTTTCTTTGCAGATGGTTAAAAGAAAGTGCCGTTATGCATAAAACAGTCGTTTACCTCAACCATGGCAGAAAAAGAAGAATGTTTGATTCAACTGGCACGTATTCTGCATGAGCAATAGGATATACCTTGCAACAGGAAAGATGAGCAAAGTTCTTTTGGAAATAGTCAAAGGACAGGATCAAAGTTTCACCTTTCGTTTCCTAAAGAAGTCCTTCACAAAGTTCTTCTTCAGAAGACGAATCCTCTGTAGACAAATGACCAGTGTCTTTCATTTGCCTATTCAGCCCTCCCAGTAGACAATAAATTTCATTGGTTTGGCCACTGGAGGTATCTGCAACCAAAAAGGGAGAAAAGCCAGAACCCGTATCGACCCAAGCACATCCTGGAGATTTTCTTACACCGAAATCCCGCATCACAGTCCTCACTTTTGCCAGTTTGTTCCAACGCCCAGCATCCGCATACATATTAGCAATCAACACGTAGTATCCAGGATTAACAGGCCTCAGCTCCAGCAGCTTCTCAGCTGCCCATTCCCCTATTTCAGTATTCCTATGAATCTTACATGCTCCAAGGAGAGTTGCCCACATTTCAGGTGTCGGTTCATAAGGCATCTTTATGATAATTTCCTCTGCCTTTCTAAGTAGACCAGCCCTACCAAAGAGGTCAACCATGCAAGAGAAGTGCTCCAGATGAGGACTTAAACCATGAATACTTTGCATCTTTTCAAATAGTTTCTGGCCCTGCATCACAAGGCCTGAATGACTACAGGCTGACAAAGCAGCAACCATGGTCACATGGTCTGGTTTTATATGGAGTCTTATCATCTCATTAAATAGTTTAATTGCTTCTCTTCCTTCACCTTGAATACCATATCCAGCTATCAGTGAAGTGTAGGTAATTGCATCTTTCTTGCTCATCAAATTAAATAGCTTTCTAGCTACAACCACCTTTCCAGATCTTGCATACATATCCACAAGTGAATTCCACAAGAGCAAATGTTCTTCAAAGCCTTCACGCCTTGTAAGATAGCAGTGAAATTCTTTACCATGTTGTAAATTTGCCACCCTAGCACACAGGGGGAGAATGCTTGCTATAGTGATATAATTTGGCTCAACACCAGAAAGCAGCATTTCTCGAAAAAGAAAGGAGGTTTCCTCAGACCTATCCCAATGTGCAAAGCCAGATATGACTGTATTCCAGGTAATTACAGTTTTAGAGTCAACACACTGAAACAAAATAAGCGCCTGCTTAAGTGCCTTGCATCTGGCATACATGTTGATTAAAGCGTTTCTTACATTATCAAAATCATCAAGGTGACTTCGAATCACCAAACCATGAATTTCTTTTCCAATTTTTAACAAACCAGAGTGGGAACATGCACCAAAACCAATAAGTGTTGCCACAGGTTCTAGCTGAATTCCACAAGTTCTCATTTGAGAGAACAATTTAAGAGCCCCAATAAAGTTACCTGTCTTCAAGCAACCTCCAGCTATGGTGTTCCAAGTAATAATATCCATTTCAGCACCAGCCGCCCTCATTTTGTCAAAAAGCTCAAAAGCTTTACTCCACATACCTTTGGAAGCATAACCAGAGATCATCGAATTCCAAGAAACTGCATCCTTAATTGCCATCCTTTCAAATATATCATGTGCAACATCCAGTTCTCCACATTTCGCATACATGGAAACTAAAGCATTCTGGACAAACAAGTTACCCTCTAGGAAACTAGCATCTATAGATTTGTGAATATCCCTGCCAAAAACAAGATTTAACTGTTCACCACAGGCCTTTAGAACAGATGGATAAGTGAAATCATCGGGTCTTACACCTCTATTCACCATCTGCCTATAGGCGGAGAATGCCTCTTCATTCTGCCCCCTTCTAACATAAGAAGAAATAAGGAGATTCCATGGGAGAGGGTGCAAAATATTTGAAGTTTCGGCAATTACATGAGCATCATCAAGAAAACCAAAGGTCGTATAGAATGTAATTATCCTTGGCACCAAATTCCAACTATGTGCAACGCCCAAATTAATAATGTGGGCATGAATTTGTTTCCCTTCGGAGAGTGACTTACAATTAGTACAACACAATAAAAGAGACGACAATGACTGTATGACAAGATCACAAGGGGTTTGAGAGGAGACATTAGTCCGAATTAGAGAAAAAGTTCTAAAGGATTTGCGTATGTGACCTTGGCCTGCAAAGTCCTTCAAGGTTGTCAGGAGGCAATCGACCATAGGTTCATTACCTGCTTTACAAGGCCCTGAAATACGTTCATGAGAACTACACAGCAAGGTCTGGCAACAGTTTTGGGGGTCTGATTCTCTAACACTCCTCCACTTTTTAGGTATGAACTTCTCAATTTGGGACAGAGGAAGGTTTCTTGGTTGTGCACTGAAGCGGGAGGGCATAAACTAAAAATGGTAAAACTATAATTAGTAATAACAAAGTTGTGGATGGATATCGTCTGCATTTCCCACGCATTTGCAACACCAACAAACAGTCTGTAACAGCTTAAAATGATTGATTTTTAGCCGATCCACCCCTGCAATAAGAATTATACTGTATAAGAGATACAATAATGGAACGAAATCCTTAATACCCTGAGCGTTTAATTAAAAATAAAATGTAAACAAAAAAGGAAAATAATCATTAACCTTTCTAACACAAGATTAAAGGACATTCTACTAATCTTTTACTTTAAGACCACAAAATTCAAAAGTATTTTTTACTTTCTCAAACTTCATGCAAGTCGAAACAGGACAACAAATTGAAATCAGATACCAGAATGGTCATCAAACGAACTGAAGCAAATAATAAAATTCAGCAAAACGCCAATTGACTGAAAAGCTAACAAATTTCAAAGCCACTGCTTTGAAATCCTATTTGAAGGTTTACCATTACGTTGGCAAGTGGCAACTACATTTCTCCAACTGAACTAACAAATTTGAAAGCGAATACGGTTAGTATTACTCTTGATACTGCAGATAAGATTTAGATAGTTTAAAAAGAGAACGAACCAAAAATGTACGTATCTCCGGTAAGAATTTGTGCCCACTCCACCCTAACATCAGCCTTGAACTTTGTTGCTTGAACAAGTTAAGCAAAAACGGTTCAGTGGTCAATAGAAGTGAAGAGGAAGGGAAAAAGGGAAAGAAAAGAATATACACTTGCAATATAAAATAAATTTGATACATTTTAATATCTATACACATTACTTTACTTTACTATAAGCTCCTCCACATTCTCACTTCTAATATATACTAGCAAACACTATTTCTATAATAACTTCATTTTCCTGACCAACATCCAAACACT
>JAJONZ010031704.1:0-12777 GCA_029582445.1 Solanum paucissectum
ACAAATAGATGGCTGCCCAAAAAGCATACATATATAACTATATTTATGTACTTTATACCCACACTTCCAATGTATAAGTAAGTATAATTAGATAATTACGCAAATACCCCCATACAATACCTTAATTTACGATAACAATTTATGCTAAGCAAGTTTGCAAATCACAACATTTCAAGTTCCAAAAATGAGAATAAAACATATTCTAGTAATTACGAGATGATGCATCGACATGCAAGATTTGGTCTAGTATTTTAGGGTGTGTTACATTTACTCTTATTGTTCTAATGTTTTATGTTATTATATGCTAAGTGGCTTACATGGAGCCTTCCGGGGTTCTATGTGTCATGATACGTCTATGGGGTACCCCTGGGTCGTGACAGTGACTTTAGGCGGTCTATGTCGAGGTCGCCGATGGATTCCGCGTTGTGCCCTTTGCTCTTTTGGATCGCCACTTTGCTTGCATCATCATTAAATGTTCTGTAAATTTTGGCGGACTGAACTCTCTTCGTCGATCCAATCGGCGCATAGCCGATAGGGCTTATCCCTCGCCCAATTTCTCTCATCTTAGGTGTGGCAAACTGTAACTTTCAACGGGTGAAGAGACCACTCGGCGGATCGCCGAGTGAAGTCGGCGATCTTCAGCTTTGTTGCTCTTTCATTTTTCTTTTGTTTTCCTAGCCACAAATCAATACATTAATATCAGTTTGGAGCGTAAATCAGGCATTGAGGATACTTAAACTATGAAAACCAAGCCCTAAATCAGTTGAAATCTCAGACTCATCAACGGGGTGTAGGCCAAGAGGAGGTTGCAGCTGAAGCTATCCAGTTTTATCATAATCAGTTCACTTCTAAAACTGACAATGGAGAGTTGACATTACTAAAGAATATGAACGTTTGTATTACTACTGATGACAATCATATGTTAAAACACTATGTTATCAGATAAGGAGGTTAATGGTGTTTAAATTGAATGGTGATAGTGTCGCATGGCTTCACTGGAGTGTTTTACCAGGTTTGCTGGAGTATAAATGGTAATGATGTTGTCAAGCTGGTGCACAAATTTGTTTCAAGTTGTACACTTCCAAAGTCAATTACTCACTAATTTGGTCTAATTGCCTAAAAGAGAAAATGTGCAAACTTTTTCTGATTTAAGACCAATTAGTCTAAGTAATAATCTGAACAAAGTGATTTCTAGGATTATTCATGATAGGTTGGAGAATCTACTTCCCAGAATTAATTCACATAATCAATCAGGCTTTGTGAAGGGTAGAAGCATTACTGAAAATGTGTTATTGGCTTAAGAGATTACTGGAAGAGGTAAACCTACAAATGTTGTAATTAAGCTTGATATGACAAAGGCTTATGATAGAGTAGACTGGAAAAATTTTATGAAAGTGCTGGAAATATTGGGATTTGATATGCTATTGGTGGACAAGATTTGGAGATTGGTGGCTAACAATTGGTACTCACTGCTTGTTAATGGTCAGGCTCATAGTTTTTTTCATTTTACAAGATGGGTAAAGCAAGGAGATCCATTATCACCTGCCCTGTTCATTATTGTTGTTGAGGTACTTTCTAGATCTTTAAATGATTTATTTCTTCAAAAAGATTTCAAGAGTTTTGGGATGCCAAAATGGAGTGATAGTATCAATCATTAGCGTATGTTGATGATACTATTATTTTCACTTTAAAAGACTGTGAGACTCAGTCTGGACAGAAAATTAACAAGTATAAGACTTTATTTGTCTTTCACAAGACTGCTAGACTGATAATTCATGATATTGAAATTGTCACTGGCTTCAGCAAAGGAAGTTTCCCATTAATGTATCTTGGGTTTCCAATTGGACATGCTAGGAAAAGGAAAACTAACTTTACTGATCTAGTGAAGAAGATGAAGAATAAGCTTCAAGCATGGAAAGGTAAGCTACTATCCTTTGGTGGAAAACATGTTCTTATTAATAATGTCCTTCAAAGCATTCCAATATATCTATTATCATCCATTTTCCCTCCTAAATGTGTTATCCATGATCTACATAGAGTATTTGCAAGATTCTTATGGAATTTCAAGGAGGAAAGAAGAATAAATATTAGGTAGCATGGTCTGGTGTTTGTTACCCAAAGAATGAAGGTGGATTGGGCTTTAGATCTTTATTTGATGTATCGATAGCTCTTTTGCAAAGCTATGATGGAATTTCAAGACCAAAAATCATTATGGGCAAATTTCATGTGGATAAAATATTGTAAGAGGCACATGCCACAGGTTGTTGAATGAAAAGGTTGCTCACAAACATGAAAATACATGCTACAAGCAAGAGATTATTTTGATTAGAGAATATGGTGGGAACCAAGAAAGGGCAGTGTGAGCACATGGTATGATAATTGGACTCAATTAGGTGTTTTATGTTATGTATCACCTGTTACTCATGTTATGCAGGATGAAATGGAGGATGTTAAATCTTTAATGTTGGGAGATAGCTGGAATGTACCTATGCTGACTCATTTACTGCGTATAGAGGTTATTAATCATATTATTGACATGGTTAGGGTGGTGCAAGTTGATGAAGATTGGGATAAACCCTGGTGGAAGCTAACTGCAAATGGTAGATTCACAATTTCAACTGCATGGGGCCTAGTAAGAGATGAAAAGGAGAGGCTGTAACTTTTCTCAAATATTTGGGTCAAGAGTCTGCCTTTCAAAATAGCTTTTCTAATGTGGAGTGTGTAAAAGGAGAATTCCTATTGGAGAGGTGATTATGCAGATGTGGATGGTGGAGAGTGTGACATGTTGTTGTTGCAATACAGCTATTGAGAGACTTTTCAACATTTATTTTGTGATTGTCCCGACTCTAAAATTGTGTGGGATTACCTGGTTGCTGCAACTGGTGTTCAAGGTCCTTTTATTCAGTTGAGGAATAACATTCTTAAGTGGTGGCAAGGTGATTGTGCTCCGAAATTGAAGATTATTTTTAAAGTCATACCTGCCATGGTGATTTGGCATATATGGAAGAGAAGGAATGTTATATATCATGGAGGGTGTATGTCTATTCACAGTTTATTATCAGATATTAATAGGAACATTTATTTGTTTACTATTACTAAGTATCCTTGGATAAATAATGTTCCTAAGAGATGGCCTTTCATAGTTCAATATTTAGAGGAGTACACACCAATTCTTGTCACAAAAATTGTTACTTGGATTGCCCCAAACAAGGGAATGTTCAAATGTAATTTGGATGGGCCATGTAAAGGGAGCTCGGGGCCTATGTCCAGTGCTTTTTGTGTGAGGAATGATAGCGGAGAGTTTGTGTATGCTGAGACAAGAAAAATAGGGGAAGGTTCGGTAATTGAAGTTGAAGTAATAGCAATGAGAATGGGGTTTGAATTCTGTGTAGCTCATAGTTTTCTGCCAATTACTTTGGAAACAAATTTGTTAGCTCTTAAGAATATAATTGATAGGATGTGGGAATTTCCTTCTACCATAACGATGGAGGTGAAGAAAATCAGTTCGCTAAGAGAGAAGGTCCCCAATCTGGTGGAGGTGACTCACGTATTAAATTAAGGGAACAAAGTCGCAGATTTTTTTTCTAACATAGGTTTTTCTTTTGCCGGTACAAATCATGTTAAATACACTAACATTGAACATGTACCAAATGAAGGAAGAAAAATCTTGCAAATAGAAAAATTACAAATTCCAAAATTGCGCATAAGGAAATATCAGAACAAGTTTTGTAGAACTAGAACAACAAACAATCGATGAAGACATTTCACAAGGCGGACATGATAGACGTTAATAAAGAAAAGTTAATCGATGGAGGAATAGCAACATACAATAATTTCCACAACATCTTAATTCATAGATATGATATGTTCATCCCTAAACAATGATATTAGATCCATTCAGAACTCAATCTGTTAAGCGATCAATTGAATCAAATCGTATGAAGTTTCAAATTGAAAAAGAGGATAAAGGGTGTAGTGGTACTCACTCATACACGGTCATTTTGTCTTTACGAAGCTACATTGAAGGAGCCTTCATCAAGCTAGAGTCACGGCGCTTGTGAGAGTTTTAAGAATCCCCGGTGACTTCTACTCAAGCTAGCTTTCTCTTGGACCAAAATGTGAGTAGTATTTCGAGTTCTCTGCTGGCCATTAACCTCTGTTCGCCCCAAAATCAGAGCTCTTTTTTCTCTGTGAAGAAGATGAAGTTGCAATGAGAAGGGTGGTGCACTATACTTTTCCAGTTCCCTGATCTTGGCTGATTAGGTTGTTTTTTTCTTTCTTTTTTTCAGGTTTGGGTTGTTGTTGGGTCTGGACCCTTTAGTTTCTTGTGTAATTATTTTGGTTTTATCAATAATATGGCCTTCTGTTTTTTTTATTATTATTATTATTTTAGGGGAAAAAACATACCCCTACATGGATTTTTAAAAAATTAAATTAAAAAATTCACTTCCATTAGATGAAAAGGGTATATGTGAGTCATTTTTGTAACAATAAAGATATATATGAGTCATTTTTGTAACTATAGGGGCATATGTGAATAACTTTTGTAATGGTAGGAATATATGTGAACTATTTCATAATGGTAGGGGTTTATGTGAACCACTTTTGTAATGAGAGATATATCATGCCTAAATAATCAAGTGGAGGGGTATATCAAGCTCTTTTCCCATTATGTATTTTAAGAAAAAAATACTACAAAATGAAAACATGATAGCAAAAAATATAATATCATTACACCAATAATAAAAACACATGATTTATAACAAAAATACTTTTGAAGCAACAAATTTAATTGCAAAGGTGTGAAAGCTTTTATTGCATGGGACTTACAATTTACAACAGACTTTTACCTCAAATTTTAGAGCATACAACTTATAAATCTATGCTTTTCATTTGTACCTCAAAGCCATTTTGGTACACCTCACCCAATAACACCCTTGGAGACAATGTTCTACACTAGAGCCATTATGATGTTATCTTTTTAAGACATTGTAATATCATCATGCTTCCCGTTCCAAAATAATTTCCTCGATTGGTTGCAATTTGGCAAACTCCACTTAGCTATTCTTCCTTGTCTAAGTTAAGAAGGAAGTTAGAGTAAATATTGGTATACAAATTACTTTTTCACAGACACGATTAAGCAAATTTCTTTAACTCAAACTCACTTAATAACCCTAATTTCTATATAGATAAAATATAATATTGACATAATTTGCAACAATTTGGTAATGCCAAAATAAGACGGGGTGGGGTCTATTATCAACTTTCTAAAGCTCAGTGGCCGACATAATCAGAGTGTCAACCCTGCTTGGTAAACCAAAGTTAATTCGCCCCAAGATGACTGACTAGTTCGACCAATATCTGATGGGGATATGATATACATATGCCATTAATCAGCTTAACTTTCATATATGCATATGCAGCTCGTAGCTCAATGGATGTTACAACATGCAAGAATACATAACTTTCAAATATATCACATTGCCCAGAAACCTTTCAACTCTTCCCAAAGAGCTTTCTGTCTGGCTCAAGTAACCATGCATATGATAATTTCTCTCCCTGTTAGCTTTATAGTTGAGCTTGGTAACAGAAGCAGGATTTTAACAATTAATGGGGAAAAATTCACTCGGACAGCTCTGAACGCTCTCTTTTAGCTGTTTGCATCATTACATGCAAAAATTTGCCAGGTTCACAACTGTAAGGATTAGCAAGTGCAGCATGTGCCAAGAATGGTAGCTTTCTAAGTGATCTTCCACTCATACCCTGAAAGATACACATATTTGTTCATCACAATTATATGCTGCTGTATTTACTTGACTGGAAATAAAGGGCAAATCTTTACCTCACAGGCCTCTGCAGCTTCAAGCAATTGTTTACCAAGATGTGGAAACATTTGAGACTCAGTTGAAACTACTTCGCTCATCTTCTCCTTCAAACTAGCATAATTTGGAAGAACAAGGCAACCTCCATCCTGCATATACTTCAGTCATTTGTAAAGAATTGCTAAACAAAACAAATGTGAACCAAATACCAACTAGTAGTACCTGCGAATTTGATAAAATTCCAGTACGCAATAGCTCTTGCAAGCATGATCGTAGTATCTCATAACGTGCTTGAAGAGTAGGTGGTCCAACATAAGCCTTAATGTCAGCACGATCCACAAAAGCTATATCTGCAATCCCATGAAGGTTACATCTTTTAGAAATAAATTGTAACGCGAATCTGATCAGGAGATGGTGCAAAGCATGTCACCTGGCAGAAAATGGAAGTAAAAGGAAAATGCACCAATTGCATGGTAACATCAGTTTAATTAGTATTAACATTTCATGAAAATTCCAAATTTTCATCTTCTAGTGTACATTACGACCCAATAGCTTTCAAATGAAGATACTCAAACTAGCAATGCTAAACATGAGTTACATATTGTACAGCTGGTACTGGTTTAAAATTTTAATAGCAGAAGAAACCAATGGTAGAAAAATTCGAACATACTAAATGCTTCTGAATCACTATTATAGTGGCACTCGTGAACAAGATTCAAAAAGGGAAGAACAAACACATGCAAGATCATCCACACATGCTTTTTGAAAGAAAAAAAAAAAGAGGATAAAACAACAAAGTGAAGTTGATATTAATATATGAACTAGACTCTGCACACAGTGATCTCAGACAATTAAAGAAACTCAAGAGTCACCGTGCTTGCAATTCCATTGTCAAAGCAATATATAGCCTTTCGTATTTCAGCTTGCATGACTACTTACAGCAGAATACTTGGAGAACTAGACATCTACATTGTATTGTTCAAATACTTCAGTTTTGTCAATCAGCCGAGATAGTTCTTAGTCCTGACGTTAAACAAGAGTGTAGATGACATCTTGTACTACAATTTGACAAAAGGCACTAAACATTCCAAAGTTCAGGGTAGATCAATACTGGGTGATGGTAAAGATCAATAATCGAAACTTACGATAGGAATTTCAGACCCATATTAAAACCCGAAATATTACTGGAAACTGGAGAAGAGCAGGATTGCTAAGAAGGTGTTTGGATTGACTTAAAAGTTGGTCAAACCTACTTTTAAATCAGTTTTTGACTTCTGGAAGTATTTGGCAAATATAAAAATAACTTCAAATAAGTCAAAAATGACTTGAAATAAGTTAGAAAGTATTTGACAAGATTAACAATAACTTCAAATAAGTCAAAAATGAGTTAAAATAAGTTAGAAAGTATTTGACAAGATCAAAAATAACTTGAAATAAGTTTAAAATGACTTTAAATAAGTCAAAAATCAAAAGTAGGTCCCCCGCTACTTTTATTTTTTGACTTAAAAGTCATTTAAGTTTGACTTTTTTATTTTTGACTTAAAATCAATTATTTTTAAGCCAATCCAAATGGGCTCTAATTCAACTCCCTGATTTACCCTTATCAATTTGGGTGGCTAAAGAATTTTCCTAGCAGAGAGTAATCACACCAGTCTGTATCAAAACTTAATGCAGTGTTGCAACTGTCAAAGGTGCGTTAAAGCCCTAAAGCAAGTGCAAAACATGTTGAGTGTTTCGATTAGCTTGGGCTGGCACTTCAGTGCCGTCATCAAGGCCTTAAGACATACTTTTTCTCGCCAATGAATGTAATCCTAAAAAGGTAACACTAAATAATTGATATTTCAGATTATCATAATTATTTATCAATTCTATCCCATATATTGTTATTCATGCTTATAATTATTAGTCTTGGACATCACGTATTGTAAAAAAAAATTCATTTACACCTTTTTTCGTTAAAGCTCACACTTTATTTGCGCTTTGCATCTAAAGCTCAACAAATCTTAAGAGTTTTTTTGAATTTTCCATCTTTAATAACACTAACGTAATGTATGAATTTAGAGAGGAGACAATTATTTATTTTCAAAAATCATACTACCTCTCTTCCAATTTATGTATCAGTACTTTTCTTTTTAGTATGCGTCGAAAAACATAGCATACTTCTTTATTTTTTTAGAAAAACAAATCTCTCATTTTACTCTTATTGAGATAATTTATTGTCGCACAAATGTTTATGGCTTATTTTGGACCATACTTTTTTCAATTCTAGTTATTGTTCTCCCTCCTTTTCGTCGTGTAGTACTTTCCTTTTCGAACTATTTTATTTTTGTTATTGCTCTCAAATTTGTATTCCCTTTCTCAAACTGGTTGGCATACTTTATCTAAACCGGGAGTCTATCGGAAACAGCCTCTATCTCTACGATGTTACCCTCCCTAGACCCCACTTGTAAAATCACACTAAGTATGTTGTTGTTTAAACTCCGAGTTCAATCAAACAACTACATACTCTATATAATCTTACAACTGGAGTTTGGGGAGTGTGGGGGTGTACACAAACCTTACCCCTACCTTTGTGGGTTAGAGATGTTGTTTAGATAGACCATCGGCACGCTTAGTCAAACACCATCACATAAATTGAGACCGAGGAAGTAGAACAAAAAGGATACTCCTTTTGACTTGGCACAGAGTTTAAGAAACAAAGACTTTAAACTTGTGGTCTAAAATGAGTGATAGATGTTTGTGTGGCTATAAATCATTTCATTAAGGATAAAATGAGTATTTTAAAATTAAATTGTTACTAAGGGTGTGTTTGGTTGGTTGGCTTAAAATTTTCTACAAATATTTTTCAACTCAACTTATTTTCCTCAAATTTAAAGAAAATGACTTACCTCCAAAAAGTAAGGAAAACATTTTCCAGAACTCTTTTTAAAGCTCACACCTGCAATTCTCATTTTAGGACTTAATTCCTAACTCCTAACCTCGATGCAAGACCCACATCCCGAGTCCTAGGTAGGATCGAGTTAGGATTGGATCATGTGTTTGGTGTTGGGTCTTGAGTCAGGATTCAAGGTCAAATCCTAGATTGATTGTTGGGGGTAAACTGTTGGGGTCAAGTCCCGATTTTAAAGTTGGATATTGGATCAAGAGTCGAGTTAGGTCTCAAGTCGGGTCTCGAGGTTAGGTCTCATGTTGGGTGTCGAGGTCGATCTCAGGTTGTGTCCCAGTCTAGAATTTGAATCCCAAGTTAGGTGTCGAGATTGGGTCGGGTGTCAAAGTCGAGTCTCGATCGGGTGTCGGTTTCAAGTCCTGAATCAGTCATCGGGGTAAGGTGTCGAGGTCATGTCCTGATTTGGAAGTTGGGTCTTGGATCGAGAGTCGGGGTTGAGTGTCAAGATCGGGTGTCAAGGTTGAGTCTCAAGTCGTGTGTCGAGATTGGCTCCCGTTGAGGAATTCGAGTCTTAGGTCAGGTTCTGATCCAAAATTCATGTCCCTAATTGAGTGTCATGATTGGGCCTTGGATTAGGCATCGAGGTCGAGTGTAGGGGTCAAGTCCCGATTCAAAAATCGGGTCTTTGGTCAAGTCTCGGGGTCGAGTCTCGGGTTTAAGGTCGGGTCTCGGGTTAGGTAACATAAATGGGTTTTGCGTTAGATGTTGAATCCTACTTTGAAAATTGGATCCTAGTTTTGGTGTCGGGCATCGAGTCGGATATCGAGATTGGGCCTCAAGGTCAAATTTTGAATCAATTGTTGGGAGGCTAAAGAGTTTAGGTTGAATTGGACCATGACCGAATATGTGGAGTGCAAATTAATTGAGGTGATGTATGAGGTAGGCATGGAAGTGAGGGTTGACACACAAAATGTACAAGAGGGATAGATTCAAGTATCTTGAGTCTATAATTCCGGAGAATGGGGACATCGACGGTGATATCACACACTGTACTGGTGCGGCATGAATGAACGGGAGGCTTGCCTCTGGAGTATTGTGTGATAAAGAGGTACCGCCAAAACTCAGATATGTTTCTATAGAGTGGTGGTTCGACCGACATTGTTGTGTGGGACTGAGTGTTGGCCAGTCAAGAACTCTCAGGTCCAAAAGATGCATGTTACGGAGATGCGTATGTTGAGGTAGATGTGTGGTCATACTAGGAGTAATAAGATTAGAAATGAAGAAATCTGACATAAGGTGGGAGTGGCCTCCATAGTGGACAAGATGAGGGAAATGAGATTGAGATGGTTTGGATATGTGAAGAGGAGATGTATAGACACCGAGGTGAGGAGGTGCGAGAGGTTGGTTATAGAGGGTATGAAGAGAGGCAGAGGTAGCCCGAAGAAGTATTGGAGAGAGGTGATAAGACATGATATGACGCAGCTTCAGTTACCGAGGATATGACCCTAGATAGGAGGGTGTGGAGGGCACATATTAAGGTAGAAGGTAGTGTAGTGACGTATTGCTTAGGATGCGGGTGTTGGTGATCGTACTAGTGGTATTATGGTAGTTTTATCATAGTTTAATATTGTAGTTTTTATTTATTAATCAATCCTAGTATGTTGTTTATGGTGTTTCAATTATAACATGATTTCATTGTGGTTTTGGCTCCTCTCCGATAGACTTTTGCATTGTTTCCTTGTCATTTGCTATATTTTCTTAATTGACTCCTTCATCAGTATACCAGGATTTGTTGCACTAGAGCTGAGGATCTTTTGAAAACAAGTTCTTTATCTTAATGAGATAGCGGTAAGGTCTGCGCATATTTTACCCTCCCCACACCTCACTTGTGGGATTTCATTAGGTATGATGTCGAGGTCGGGTTACAGTTCGAATGTCGGGTTCTAGATCAGGAGTCAAGGTCAAGTCCTAGGTCGGGTCTCAAGGTTCGATCCTTGATCGGTCACCAGAGTTGTTGTAACCTGATTAGGGTGTTAGGGTCCGGGTCGGATCCCAAGTCATGAGTCGAGATCAGGTCCAAGATCGGTTGTCGGGTTGGGTCTCGAATCAATTATCGAGGTCGGTTCTTGGGTGAAACTATTTTCCTAAAAAGTATTTTCTATTCTATAGCCAAAAATAAAAGATATTTTCTAAAAAAATGTTTTTCATATATCAAATGAACACTAGAAAATATTTTCACATGAGAATAAATTAGAAACCAACTTGTTTTCCAAGAAGACATTTTCTAGGAAAACATTTTAAGAAAATAGCCAAATGCCCCCCAACCTATAATTAGATTCTCAACTACACACTTATATTTCACGGAGTCCTATTACCCCATTAGACTATTTTAAAGCGGAATTTGTACCACCCTAAGACTAGACAACCATATTCTTCACATGTAGTGAATCACACGCGCTGCCAGCTACCAAATATCATGTATATCAAAGAAAAAAAGATAAGGTAATTCACATTCTTCTTCATCATCATTTTCACTCTTCACAATTCTCCATAGTCTTCAGCCATGTTTTCTCACTGTAAACTCCCTTAAACCTTTCATCTCTCTCCACCCCATTCCTCCCTAGTCACCCCCACTTTCTATAACCCACAAATCAAATCTCAATCCAAGACCCATATTAGCACTTAGCATCCCTCCTTCGGGTCAAAGAAACCAACAATATTCTTCATCAGACAATAATAGAGAGTAAAGATAAGATTTGAAGGTTAATGAATTTTACTGGAGCAAGGAGATTAATGAAGATTTGATTTTTCCAACCATATGAGTAATAGTTTTAATGATTATTTGGTGATTTTGATGGCATTTGCAATGTTAATAGTTGTGGGTAATGGTGAGACAAATTGTGAGAAAGTATTAGAAGATGGGTAAGGAGATGAGACTGCTATGGTGGTGGTGGTTCAACAATGGTGATGGAGGGAATGTACAAGTGGGGTGGGTGTTGAGTGATGAGAGAGAGGGAAAAAAGAAAAAGAAATGGAAAAGTAAAGAAACAAAAATAAAAGACTAAAGTAAAAAAAATTATATATAACAAAAAATCCAAATATTTTAAAATATCTTTTTATAAGTTCTTTCGACTCTCAAATGCCTTCAATAGATTGAACACATACTGTGTTATGTCAACACTTAGGGGTCGTTTGGTACAAAAATGAATAACGCAGGGATTAGTAATGCAGAGATTAGTAATGCAACGATTAGTAGTGCAGGGATTAGTAATGCAGGGTTTATTTTTATCAAGTGTTTGGTTCATTGTTTCCAATCCCAACTTGTGTTTGGATTAAAACTCTTTAAAAATCTTCTTTCCAATTATACCCTTGAATTATTATGTAATTGGGTCAAGGTAGATAATTGCTGGAAAAAAAAAATTTATGGCCAAACTAGCTATGAGAAGAATAATTTTGTTGTCATGTTTCCAATTTTCTACTTGAATTATTTGAGGATAAATAATTTTCATCTTAATAAATTGATCACTCACAAAATGTCAATTTTCCATTTAAAAAAAGATAAACCAACTACTTTTAAAATTAAAAAGACGGTCAATAATGGTAAAATTGAATAAACCATCTACATTTACACATAAAAATTGCAAGCTATAGTTTTAATATGTATGTAATTTTTTAAATTGTTCAAAATACGAATAATTAGTGATATATTTTCCTTTTAATTAGTAAATGTTAAATAACTCACATTTCAAATTTGTATTAGATATATTTAGTAACAAACAACTCTCTCTAAATAATTTGTAAGCTAATTTATTTAAATAAATTTACTAGTACAAATATAAAACATAAAATCAAGAAAAAAAAAAAAAAATTAAAATGATTTGAGGGATATTTTTGTCTTTATGTGACTTATCCCATGGTAATATATCCTATGTAGCCCCCAAGGCCTAGCTCAAGTGGCAAAAGGTGGAGGATTTGTGGCTTAGGTCGCAGGTTCAAGCCCCACACCATGCAAAGCGAAGCCCGGTATTTAAGTGGAGAAGGGTAGAGGGGCGGGCCCATTATCCACCG
>JAJONZ010031705.1:0-11062 GCA_029582445.1 Solanum paucissectum
CCCATTTTTATATTACGACTATCGAGTTAAATATTTGCTATTGACAATATTCTTCCATATTCTCTGTGGGATCGACCCCGACTCATAGTTGGGTAAATATATTGCATACGATCGTTTATATTTCTTTTTAAGAAGTATATTTGAACGTTATCAACTATTCAACATACCATCTCCCCCTTAGGAGTAAACCCATACTAAGGTTAACATGAAAACAACATAGGAACCTCAATACAACATTCGTAACTATAAGGAACTATCAACATACCGGTGCCTTCATCCGAAAGAACTCCTTTGTCACCTCTAGTAGCAATCTTTACCAAAACCCTTACTAGGACACCACTCCTCAACATTTTTCATGGATGGAACTTCATTACCATTCTATTTCTTAACTTGCCGGTTTAAGATCCCAACAGGTACTTCTAAACTATGGAGGTTCTCATTAAACAACTCTTGCTCACAAACAACCCTACTAATACCACTCAAGGTGAAAATTCAAGTCAACCTAAATCATGAATATCAAGAACACTCCTCGACCTTGCTTATCTAAGCACATTATCTCCCCCTTGGGAGCAATCCTATACAAACTCTTTTAAGCATTACTTCTTTCAATTCTAAGGTTGGAGCAAATCACCACTAAACCTTCACACTTATCACACAAGATGATTCTAAACCAAGGTGAATTTCACTTCTACCTCCTTTTAAAAGAGTCTACTCACTCACCATCTATAGGCATCACTTAAACACCACTATTCAACATCTCTTTCAACACACTTCAAAACTCATCATGACCTTCTACCAACCACACACATAACCATAATGCAATCCATTCATACTAAAGACAACATCACAATCTATCACCTCAAATCTAACAAGTCACATAGCCATAATTGGCATCACAACCAACCTTTCCGCCCTCACTCCTTCTAGCATAAGCCTTTCGAGTGGTCATATCCTAAAGACCATTGGATAAGGAATAAGAGAGAGACATTATTGAGTTAAACTCTATGGCACGACTTGAAGAATGAAGAAGTGAGACTTTCCTAACATCCAATAGCCTCTTATTCATAAATGTGGTGCGCTTCACACTATGAACAAGACTCTACTAGATGTGGTTTGAGACATCCTAAAACCATCCCAAAATCTTGTGCTCTGATATCAAGTTTGTCACGACCCGAGCCTACACCCCAAAAGTGACATGGCGTACAAGACTCCAAAAAGTCTCATACAAGCCTCATAGCATTCATGAACATAAGAGCATAGGAAGATAATGCGGAATTTAAAATATTTCTTTACAATCGAAGTCATTTTTCATAAAAAGCAAGCGGAAGTCTTTCTATACTTTGTCTCAAACCATCTACAACACTTTGAATAAAACTTTGGGACATAGCCCATACAAAGCTCTAAACATATACTAAAAGACACATACGGAAAGGGTGGGTTTGTTCTCGAAACTATGAGGACTCACCAAATCTTCATCTCCTTGCTCCTTAGAAACCTATCCTTCAAGTATAGAACATCAAATCTCCAAACCCTACACTTTGGTAAAAATGAAGAAATATGGCTTAGCACATTTAATGTACTAAGTATGATAGCCATACAAAAATCATGCTTTAAAATGGTCATTTGGTTTGAAAACCATGCATTATGCCAATTTGAGAAAACTTCATGAACTTTTGCATAAAAGGCATAAGATACAAGCATAATCAGCATACAAGCCATTTCATCACATTAGAACATAATCAACATATAAGCCATTTCATCACATTAGAGCCTTCACCTTAAGTAACCCCAAGCTATACCTTGTGCAATGTATGAATAGCGTCCCATACCACCATCCACACTAAGTACGACATTAAGGCCTCCAAAAGTGAACTTACCATTCTTCCTTTTCATCATTAGACAACCCATACATAAGGAACATAAACATTTCATAAGTCATTGCAAGGAAACTAACTTATAATACAATCCAAGTAAGCATGCATCATCACATTAAGCATATAAGTCAACATTCTTCATTAGCTTCATTAAGAGCACATTCGTTTCATTTAACATTATAATAAAAAAACACACCATGACTACTCTCAAAGCCTACTTGTGCAATGCATAGATGGCATCCCATACTACCACCCATACTAAGTAGTGCATTCTTGAGAAGCCATAGTTCATTAACATTCTTTGTGGGGGTAAGCCTTAACCGACATAGACCATGTGAGCAATTCATGGAATCCTGGTGTCACCCTCATCGGATAAGGGATTCCTACTTGCCTAAGGTAGGACCGTTAACATTTAGCTTAGGTTGATCCACTAGCTATAAACCTATGTGGGCACATAGTTATGGGATAAGGAGATTGCTATTAGATACCCCGCCTCAACTCACGGATGAGCATCCATCTCAAGCCATATCCTCTCAGTGCTTAGCATTATTCCCCACGGAGTACTTAACATTCATTACTTTAGTTCATTATTATGGAATAAGAGATTGTTACTAGATACTCCGCCTCAACTCATGGATGAGTATCCACCTCAAACCCAACATTCATTAAAATGGGATATAGAGATTGTTACTAGATACTCCGCCTCAACTCACGGATGAGCATCTATCTCAACCCAACATTCATTCATTGGATAGCTCATAGATTCAAATATGAGAATAGCCTTTCAACTAAGAATCCCCATATTGTGAGAAAGTCCTTTCACAACATGTCATTATCATTCATTAGTGTACAATTGAGAATAGCCTTTCAATCAACACATCAACATTCACATAATCATAGAACTTCATTCATTATTCATTCATGAGTGTGTGTGTATGTGAGAATAACCTTTCACATAAATTATCATCATTCATGAGTGCTAAATTGAGAATAAGCTTTCAATACTAACATAATAGCATTCTAAACATGATCATAATACTTTCATTGAGATCACACGCATATACTTCACATATAAATCATAAATAATCCTTCATGAAATTACCCTTCAAGGCTATGAATCAATCTCAACCCAAACATCTAGAATACTACGTTAGATAAGGGAGTTAACATGATTCAATAACCAATTCAATATAGATATAAACAATTCAACATGCTTTCATGATCAATTAATTCCCAATCACAATTCACAACTTAGGATTTTGGGAAAAACATGGGTTCATAGAGGAAATTCACCATAATTCATCATAAATTCAACAATCCATTCATAATTCATCATATATAAACCTTTGAAACGTTTTGGAATTGAACCGATGCATAGATTGAAAACCCTAGGTTTTTGGGGAATTTTGAAAACTTGAAATCATCTTTGAAGGGGCTCCTTGAATGAAACTTAGTCAAGGATGAAGACTACCATAACTTTTTTGGTGAGAACTCCACGGAAATTGAAAGTGAAAGGTGAGATCTTGAGCTTCAAAGCTCGATTCCTTCTTCTCCAATGGTGGTTTCTAGATAGAGGATATTTGGGGAAGAGGGTGGTTTCTAATTTGTGATTTGAAATAATGAATTCTAAAAGAGGGTTTAATACTTTAAAAGCCTTAAAATACTTTAATAAGTCAATAATAACCGTCCCCAACCCCTAACCAACTAATTAGCAATTACCATAACACCCCTCAACTAGGCGGAAAGTTGACAGAATGCAGTGGTGACCTACAAACCCCCACCCACGGACCGTGGGTGGGTCCACGAGCCATACTGGCTGTCAGTGGTTTGGTTCTGTAGCATGCCATTTGGGACCTTGACCCACAGAGGCCATCCACGGGGCTTGGATGGACCTACGGGGTGTAGGTCCCATCCGTGAACACCAAAATTTTGACAGCTTTTTGGTTTCTTTGGGTCTTGGGGTTTATGCTTTAGGGTCCTCCTCAAGGACCCCTTGGTTGGTCCTTGGGGAGTCGTACCTTGACGTTTAACCCCTAACCCATCAACCTACGCTCGGGACATCATTTAACAACTCAAAACCTCATGTCAAACTCAAAAAAAAACTCGTTAGGCTCTAGTTTCACTTACTAGTTTTACGGGTCGTTACAAAGATCTTCCCAAATTATGTGTGCATCAGAACCATACATGACAGTGCTAAGAAGACATTTGGAAACAGTGTTCATAATCCAACCTATAACAATAGCATTGCACATATCCCAGAGATCATGCATGGAAGAAGAATACATGTCTTTTCTATAAGTTTCTAACATAAATCCTAACTTGTTTTTACCTAGAAGTACAAGTTTGAGGGATTTACTTCATAGAGAATAGTTTTCAGAACCTGAACTGAGATGAGAACAGAACCTTGTGTATCAAATGAGTGAATGAAGAGGGGGGGTGATTGTGATCAACATGCCCGATCTGAGTCGAAGACGTTCCTTGTAGTTGAACTCCAGTAGATCCATCAACTTCATCAGTAAGCACCATGATTGACTGCACTAAACCTCCAAACCTCGAAACAGAGATCCAAAAATCAAACAACAAAAAGTTACTCGATCAACAAATTGAAGAGCTGAGAAAGGAGAACTTCACTGTATCAGCTTCACTGTGCTCTGATACCATGTTAAGGAGCTCCATTAATGGAGTAACGAGTAGAATTGAAGAGAAAAATCAGAGAGAATGGAACTGCTTGTTCATTTATAATGTGTGATTTACATCTTAGCTATACATATATACACGATATTTCTTAGGCATGAACTGCTAGCCTGTCATTCACTAACTACCAAAGATTTCATTCTAACTAACATCTATAACTAACTAACTAACTATGAGAACCATTAATTAGTTACATAATCCTCAACACCAACACGAGACTCTTCCAATTCAAGATACTCTTTTTCTCAATATTCTATGTTGATGGTTATACCATGACAAATAAAACATGCTTAGAAAATTGATTTGATGACTCCTATTTAAACAAATTGATATGTTTTAGTGTAAATTGTACCAGATTCCATGTTAGAGGCTTCTAAGTTTCAGGCCATTGTTCTATTCTTTGAACTTTACAATCTTTATGTTAATGGTAAATAAGTTGCAGTAAGATTTTTTATAGGCATAATACATAAACGTGCCCTTTAACTTAGCTTCAATTGTCATTTATGCCCACCAACTTTGGATATATACAAGTAGACACTTAAACTTGTATAAAGTTGAACAAGTAGACACATGGGTCCCACGTGTATTATGTCACGTAGGACACATGTGTCTACTTGTTCAACTTCATACAAATTTAAAAGTTATTTGTCCACACCCAAAGTTGGAGGGCATAAATGTTAGCGGAGAACAAGTTAAATGACATGTTTATGCATTATGCGTTTTCTATATATCAAAATTTTAGCAAAGAATATGCAAACCGATGTACATATCCACCTTATCTTACAAGTTACAACTGGATCACTTTTCAAAGTTACTCATCATCAACAGAGAAATCAGGTTCTTCTGGCTTTTGTAATGAACTAACTGCAGTGGAATCTGAATCAGAGTGCTTGTGAAGACCCCTTCTACTTGCTGCCCATCTTGTTGCATATTCTGCAAATCCTGATCTAGGTGATGGTGCATTCATATCCAATTGCCCACTAAACGACTCTGTTTCATTCACCAAATTCTCTAGAGCCTCAAGTTCAGCTACACCCTTTCGTTTTTTATATCTACGGTATGCAGCCTGAATGAAGCATGCAGCCCAAGTACGCCACTGGTGCGAATAGAACCTGAATTTGTGCCTCAGTTGTTTGCTATGCAGCCTCCGAAACTGTGCTGCCACAAACTTCAAGTCCTCTGCAACAAGTGCGAATGACTCTACTTCGGAAACTGCTTTCACTGTTCGAGTGGAGGATGGTAGAATCACACTTGGACGTCGGTTGAGAGCCCATGTCAGCAGCTCCTCCCCACAGAAATCACCTGGACCTATACGGCAAGAATTGAAGAAACCAGTACGGCCACCATTCGTGGTGTAAGAATCAAGATTCCCTCGAATTATGAAGAGCATTTCATTGACAGGATCACCCTCGCGCACAAGACAAGTGCCTTGAGTGCACAATGCAGGCTTTAGCCTCTCACATATTGCGTCTAGCATTCTTTCATCCATTTGATCAAACAGTGGTACCTACCAAATTTTCAAAGATATATCAAAAAGGTATACAATCATTTTGCATATTATGTTTTCCCATCCCATGGAACTTCTAGCATACGCGAATGAACTGTAATACATCCCTTAGTATATATTCTTGTAGAACTTACTCTTCGAACTAAATCGTAGCAGAGGTGGCGTTTGATATCTCTGCGAAGATCTAGAGGAAGTCCTTTGAGAAGAGCTTCCTCATCAACTCCTCTTGTAGCAATCCATTTGTATTGATCATATTTCCTTACTGACTGCCTTAATTCTTGAGGTAACTGCCTGTGGTGCATCCATTGTTCTGTATCCATTCTCCTGATTCTCCACTCCTCTAATCTGACTGTTGTCGATTGGAGGTACGTCTGCCAGAAAAAGTGAATTAGTCGTGGCTGAATAGCTTATAATACAGGAATATAGTAAATGTTAGTGAGCAAAACTAACTTGCATATTGCCGATGAGCAAGGCAAAAAGAACCAGGCCGAGCGTTGCAACTATGATGGCAAAACTTATTTCTCCAATATGAGTGCTTGTAGAAAGATCTTGTCCTAGAGCACTGCATATCAACCAAAACAAAACTGAAGTTGAGGATCGCGTCGAAAATCAGCAATGCTGATTTCTTGGATGAATGAGGAAAATCTCCAATCTTTGCTCAAAAAAGAAATCTCCTCCTATAAGCACAAGACATATATACTTTATACCTTACACAATTGTAAAGTACTGAATATATGAAACTTCTCATCTTTTTCATGAAAAAAGTAGAAAAACTAATTTTAACTCCTTTACTGTCAACATATATAATATGAAACTGATTTGCACATACTGCAAATAACGTACGTAAACCAGGTTGTTTGGTTGCTAGTTCGGAAGTGAGTAATTCATGTATTAAAACCAGAATAAGTAATATATGAATAACTAATGCTTGCATAACGTATCCTTGGATAACTCTAACCAACAACCAAACAACCCCTAACTGAATCAGGTCAGCTAATGAGAGCTGCTGTTTGCCAATTGTGTATTCAGATCCCTTTAACTTTTAAGATAAGATAAAATAGACAATCAAATTGATTTACTTACCTTAGGTTCTTCAAGCCCCACCATAGGCAGTAGAAGTACTTGTTGAAAAACAAAGCAGATGTCACGCTAACTGTCACCGCGTCACCATAAATACCAAATGGGTAATCACTTTTATTTGGGTCACATTGTCTTGTAATGTTGCTGGAATTGAACCAGGACTTCCTTTGTGGATCATTTATACTCTGGCAGTCAAAATATCCATAATCACAAGACGGCTTCTCAAGATTGCACACATATATCCAGCAAGCTTCTTGCCTTTCAATTGATAGAAGATACCAACAAGCTCCCAGTACCTATATATTTGTAGAAAAAACAAGTGCTATTTATGATTATTTTTTTCTTCTATAAGGGAGGATTTCGTAAGACATGAAAGATAGTGACGCCTATAACCCAAGTCGGGCTAATGAGAGAGGGCCAAGGAGAATGACTGGCAGACATATAGGCCAGTGAGCTCCCGAAGAAGGTTTTACATTCTTACATCAAAATGGGAGAGGAATGTGAAGTGCTTTATAACACAGAGCAAAAGTTCACATGGTATGCATGCTTTTGTGTTCAATATGTCGTACCCCAAGGAACAAATATGTGAGGTCTGTTAGAACAAAACAGAAAATATTATGTCATGGGCTTGAACGGTGACAAAGATAAAACCATGATGTTCTCATTTGTGTACTGCAGTAGGCAAATGAAAAAGAAGAGTACTTTCCGAATATGCATCTATAAATATCTAATGCAGTATAGCATTATTTTAGGGAAAAATGAAGCATCTACCAAACAGGGAACTCAGACTTCACTTACATGGCTTGCTAACATGTAGAGCATCAAGTTGTAAGCAGCTCCTGCCCATGCTGTTTCAGTCACAACACCAGTAGCCTTGACAATTTGCGACGACAATGGAAATATGAGATAAAGTCTAGGGAGATACTGAAAAATGATAATGAATCTTAGGACGTTCTTCGTGTTTGCCATTGTTGAGCCCCTTAAATTAGGGATAACAACCCAAATCAAAACCTAAAACAATAAGAAGCAATAAAATCCTTTAAACAAGTTCATTATACTTATGATCTCTTTAAACACTTCTACTCTTAATTAACACGTAAATACATACTTTTAAAATCAGTTTCCCAAGTTTTTAGTGACTAACCTGAGGTAAAGGCAGGGCCGCAATGACATCAATCAAGAGACCTTTTCTAATATATCTTTGTTCTATCTTCGAAGTATCTATAACAAGCTCTCCTCTCCCAAATACACGAGAAGATGGAGCAACATAAGCAGTTCTAAATCGAACAAAAATCTGAATCACGTAAAAGATATCAGCTATTGATCTAATAACTGTGAGGACAATTTCCAGAGTAATTCCTATATCTATGCAGATATCATCCTTGACGACAGGCAAGTAAAACAATAGGGGGTCTACGAACAATGAAACTAAACAAGATACTAAGAAAATCTTGTTCCATTTACGAATTACATGTCCTCGAGGATCCAATATCCTTTTGTTCACTCTTTCATAGTCTTCTGAAAAAACTCGTGATAGTACTGTAGATTTCAGGGATTTTCTACTCCTGTCATACTTCTTATCACTCTTTCTACTGGCTGTCTCTGATTGTCGTACTCCATCAAGCTTATACTTCACCTTGATCACATTATCTTCATGAGCTGGTGCATACTTTATTGCTTCAAGATCATCTTGGAATCTGAAGTTCGGTATGTGTAAAAGGAGATTCAGTAAACATATATTACACCAATGTCATACACAGTTTACGATAATAGCAACAAGTACGTATCTAATTCTATATGAATCCTCATTATCTATGTCGCACCATTTAAGCACATGTCATTTCAATATTATATAAAACAAAATTTAAAAATGCTAATAAGAAGTAGTAGTAAGTCTCTACATTTTCTACTGTAGAGACAAATAGTATGAAGTAAAATAACGAAAGAACTCGACAAACCTTACAGATCTCGAATTACCATAAGCCATAAATCTGATTAAACAAAACAGTCTCCTGTAGGCTTCGGTTAAAGGTTATCGATCATCTTCTGTAGAAACAGAGGAAAAGATAAAAATATTTGACTTTCACAAAATAATCACCCGAAAATGACTCGTGATGAATTGTAAGCCACCAAAAGAAAAACTAGTTGGTTTTCCATCAACAGAAATCATGTGAAGAAAAAGTAGTAAAGACATAAATTTCATGTGAGAAATCTTGAAGCAATAATTTTCATCAAACTTGTGTACAAGTTAACAGTACGTTGGAGAAATAAGACAGACAGTGATCACAATCCTGAAAATTGAGTTGATATAAATAGAACAAAGCAACATGAAAGTCAAAGAAATTAATCAAGTTAGTACATGTGAAAGCTAATACACCCTCTATTTCAAAAAAATAAAATGAACTGGTTAGCTTTTTAGTCTGTTTAAAAAAAATGACCTCTTTTTTTGCAACATTTTAACTTCAACTTTTCACGTGGCATATTTAAGGCCACAAGATTAAAGAACATTAGAACCACAAGATTAAAAAATGTTCTTTCTTTTCTTAAACTTCGTTCCAAATCAAACTAGGTCATTCTTTTGAAACGGAGAGAGTAATAAATTTATGACTGTGAAAACTATACTAAAAAAACATGATTATTTCGTACTCTACATGTGGGAAAACTAATATGAAAGAAAGATTAAAGTGAAAATTCTACCTGAATGACACTCTTTAAACGACTACATTGTGGACTGTATTATATTTTACAAAGTACAAAGCTTCTCCTCCAAGAAAAGGATAAATATGGTAGAGTCCCCGGTAATGATGCCAAAAAATTGTTCGGGTCAACTCTAGTCAACACACATACAAGTGTAGGTGGTCGTCCAAGTAATATAGATTGGTGAAATTCAAATATCATACCCAAATGACTTGTGACTTAGCAAGGATCTAGTTTATTCTAATACAGCAATATAAACAAGTGTTTAAATAACGAATAGAAGAATTTTTATTGTTATTTTATTTCAACGTAAATTTAAAGACCTGAAATAAGTAACCGGTTGGTCAATTTTTAAGCAACCATACATCGGAGTTGAGATTTCACCATTAGGTTTATTTTCTTCTTAATCCTTTTAGCGATAATTTTATATATATGAATATATCGAATTCTTGTGTTTCTCTTTAGAACATGAGTGGCTAAAGGCCCTTATATTTCCTCAACTTTTTCAACTACTTAAGTGCCTTTTGGTTCAAATTAGATTGGGGGTACTATCAACTAGTTGAGAAAAATTAACACACCAACCTAATGAAAAAGTAAGCTTAAAATTAAGATAATAATGATCCCCCCCACCTCCCACAAACGTTAATATATTTTACTAAAAGAGTATCATGCATGATTATGTCACTATTGACAAAGAAAATTGTACAAATATAGTTCGTCTTACTTGTTAGGAAAAGCTTAAATTGAGTAAACATTAGGGATGGCAATGCGGTAGGGCGGTTGCAGGACAGGGCGGATTATGGTGTTTGTGGAGCACGCTAGTATTTTGCGGGGGCAGGGCGGGTAACACAATGTTTTTGAAGAAAACATGCGGAGCGGGGTGGGTATGTGGGTTGGGGATTTCTCTGAAAATCATAAATGTGTTAAGAATTTTTATAGTACTCCCTTCGTTCATATTTACTCCATTTGTCCCTAATTACTTGTCCACTTTAGAATTGGCACATCTATTAAGAAAACAATAATTGACATAGTGAGTTAACCATTTTACCCCTATTAATTATAAAGTGGATGAATTAAAAACTTAAGATTTTCTGTAACACCCCGTATCTGAAACAGACCAAAAATGCAGATTTTGAGAAGTTGCAGGTGCAACTTACGGTCACCATCCACGGACCGTAGGTCAGACCACGGCCCGTGCTGGTGGTCCGTG
>JAJONZ010031706.1:0-12409 GCA_029582445.1 Solanum paucissectum
TCCATATAAATCAGCCCACCAACAACATACATATATATATATCGACCTTCATAATTCGATCGTGGAAGCATGAAAACCATAAACATCACATAATAATTCCATTTCATGATAATATGCAAAATAGACCATAATAGGGTGTGTAGTAATAATTCCATACTTCAAGAGTTCATAAATAACCATAAGGACCCATAAACTTGAAATAGAAATAGAGGATAAATGGTTGGACTTGTGGAAGGAAAGTTTCCACCATCAAACCCACATACCTCAACTTTGGAGAATACTTGATGAAGATTGGAATGGAGAATTGAAGCTTGAGATTGAGTCTTGAATCCGGAATTAGAGCTTGAGATGTTTGAATTTGGTTGAGGATCTTGGTGGAATTTTGGAGAGGGCTTAGAGAGTGTTTTTGAAGTAAAAAAAAAAAAGACTAAGTATGGGACATATCCCCTTTAAAAAAAAACGTCCCCAACACTTAGCCTCAAAAAAGAAAAACAATAGCTCACTGGAAATTGCAAATCTGCACAGACAAGTTGTACGAAAATGGTCATAACTCCCTCATCCTAACTCGGAATGAGGTGAAACCAAGTGCATTGGAAAGCTAACTCAGAGAGATTTAATTTAATAGGTTGTGGCTCTCCCAGTTCTCTGTGTGCTAAGAGATATGCCCCTTTTAAGTTGACCCATCCAAATCACAATTTTTTGCGATTTTCGAATTTGATATTGTTGCTCTAAAATTCGGGTTAGACCCATTTCCCACTCAATTTGACCCCATGAATAAGAATATGAAGTCGAATTTCTGAAATCAGGCACATATTTTGAGATATATGGAAATTACAATTATAGGTGTTTCCGAAGCACATTTTTGGGCATTTTTGGGGTCGTTTCACTCCTCTATGCCATAGGGATGCCATATTTCTAAGTAATATCAAGGCACACTTGTGCAACTAATGGAAGACATCCCATACTACCCTTCACCCTAAGCATATCGTTGAAGTCATCCTAGTCATATTCACCCTAATTTAGCCTTATTATTAGCTTCACCCTCAAAAACTAAGTGAGTCTCTCACCTCTAGTCAACTATAACTAGGAAAGGAAACTCTAGTCCAATCCTATCTCAATACTTATCTTTAAGGACCCTAAGTCATACTTATGCAATGCATGCATAGCACCCCATAATACTATACATGCTAAGTACTACCTTTAGGTCCTCCTGCTAACTCTCCTTGGTTTGAAACCTAGTTCCTCTTCTTAACTTTAGAACACTATGAGGTACTCTCTTAAGTAAGTATTAGTTCAATTATGCTTTAGAACACTATGAGATACTCTCTTAAGTAAGTCTTAGTTCATAAGATATGGAGATTGCTACTAAGAACCTTAACTCAACTATGTAAAGGTTCCCATCTCATGAGACCTAACTTTGGGAAAACCCACACTCTACTACATAAGAGTCCCCCTCCCCACTTTAACTTGGATAGTCCTCATATCAACTAGGTGTGGCTTTCCCTTTTTCTTGGAGTCTGGACCCTATCTTGTGTGACACTCCATCTCATCTTCAATATCCACTTGAAGCCAAGCATACACTCCAAGGTTTACTTGTTACACCTGTCTTAACACTCTTCTCTCATGGAAGGATGTCCTTGACAACCCATCCATGTTCAAGTGATTCTATCACTTTCATCTATTCAAGTCCTAGATCTACAGCCAACACAACAACCTAAGAGCACATGCTTTACTTCATTCTATCCTTATTCTCTTCTTTATACCTATATTTCGAGGTAATTTGATCACATCCTTCATTACTAGGTGATTTTAGTCTTAATTGATCCTAAAGGTTCAAATCTAAATTCACAAGTCAAGATAAATCATATACAATAGAGTCTAGTTCAATTCATGATTATATGACACTAACTTTGATCAATTACTACACACAACGTTGAATTAGGAAGATCCCATATGAACCTTCAACCTTGCCTATAATGGCATAAACCCACAAAGATCATATTCATCAATCTAGATTAGGGTTTACCATATAAATCACATGAAATCATCATAATATCACTAAACAAAGACAATTCAATCATAATTGGGTGATATCCACTAGATTGGAATCATACCCATGCCCTATCCATAATGTAATCACAACCCTAGCTAGAATTGGATTTTTGAGTTCACTATTGGGGGAAAACTATGGGGTATCCATGGGTGGGAGAAACCATGGATGAATAAGCTTCACATACTTTGATCAAACTTGATTCAATGGGGGAAATTCGACCTAGGATGTTTCTCTCTTCCCTTCTCTTCTTCCTCTTCTTCTTCTTCTTCTTCTTCAAGCTTTGGGTTCTTTCTAGAGAGAAAAATATCTGAGAGAGGAGTGATTTGGGGTTTTGATTTAGAATGACTTAATTAGGGTGGTTTATGACTTAAAAAAATATATATATAGGTGTATAAAACCATTACAAAACGACCCACACTTAACCTAAATCGAATAGGATTTTACTTAATTGAACTCGACTTGGCAGCCTTGTCCCATGCACCACGACCACTTGGACGGTTCGTCAAGGGCACCACAGTCCTTGGTAGTGCCCGTGGTCCACTTTACAGTATCTCCCGCAACATTCCATGGCCCTAATACACCCTTAACCTCTAAAGCACCTTCACGGGCACTTTGACGGGTCGTGGTCAAGCCAACGGCTCATGAAGTGCCTCGTGGACTTGGGGCAGTGTCTAGGCCTGTTGGCCTTGCCTCCCAATCGTCTAAGGAGTCTTCAAGGACCCCTTCACGGACCGTGGTCCACACCACTAGTCGTGAACTCTTAGGCAGTGGCTGCCAAGGTTGGGCAGCCTTGGCCCTTTGGCTTAGGCTTGCCCTTTTGCCTTGGTGGTTTGCCCTTCCCTTGCACCACCAACCACTTAGAGGCCATCTAGGCTACTAGGTCTAATGCATACCTAGATTTTCAACCACTAACCTCCTCATTCTAAGCACATAAGGTCTCACTACGATTCAAATTCTCGATATCACACTCTAGGATCCTAGCTCTAGTTTAGTTTACAACTTTTCGGGTGTTACATAAATCAATCAGACTAACAGGGAAAATTCTGGGTTTATTCATGCATGGTTCAAAGTAAGCTAATCACACAAGGAATCGACACTTAAGTCAAACAAGACTACACAATTTTTCTAGTGTGCAACGGTCATTACAAGAAAATCAATTCGATAAATGGCTAATCACAACAAGATGTAAAGAGTTCACATATTGTCTATGTAACTTCATTTGGTCACGTCGTAGCCACACATTAATGTTCGTTCGATTGAGAGCACTATTCAAGTCATCAGTATTGATCGGAACTGAGACTTCAATTTTGTAAAAGAACAACCACTTTCAACACAAAGGGTGGCAAAAATTTTCGAAAAACAAAAATGTTTCAGAAGGGTCAAAATTTGCATCAATTAAAATAAAAAAGAGGAGACGTGAGCTCAAACATCCACGAAAGGCAATGTATAACACAATTAAAAACAGACAACCCAAATATACACAAAACACGAAATTGTCAACACAAAAGGTATGGGCCTCACCGCACCACAAATAAAAGCAATTTGTCCTAAAATGCAAACAATGAATATCCAACAGTGAAAAGAAAGAAAGATAGAGAAGGAGGTAAAGAGAGGATCATGTCTACACGCTTGCTCCATCTGTTGGGGCATCGTTGCCTGATGCATTATCCTAGAATTTGACAATGGTCCCCGGATTATCATTCTGGGTCGCATTGTGTTCATTTGCCCTAGCTTCTTCAGCGATGTTAACCGTAACCATTCTGTCAACTTCATGGCCCGCCAAAAAGGAGTCTATAGCCTTGTAGAATCCACATTTCCACGAAGGAATCGTGGGGTCAATGGGGATTCTCCTGCTGGTACTTGCTTTCTTACTCTTTTTTCTTTCTCTGGCCAGTTCTACAATCTTTACAACTCTTTTAAACTCTCGTGCTCTTACATGTCGAGGTGGCATGTCTCTTCCTTCTACTTTTGGCCTAGCCATTTCTGTAAAACACTTCGATATTATGTTAGAACATATTTGACAACCAAAATAGAGATGCTTACCTGCATAAAGATGAGATAATCCATTTGGCGTGCCGCCGAATACACTCGGCGAGCCACACACAATCCAACGAGGGTTTCAGTGAAGGAGGAGTTAAGGGTGTTGACAAAGGGAAATTAAGGTCTCATTCGGCGAGTCGCCAAGTGCACTAGGCGATCCTGTGAGTCTCGCCGAAAGTTACAGCAACCAAAATAAATAAATTATGATATTAAAGGCAAGTTGGGGGTACTTAGGCGAACCACAGAGTGATTCAGCGAGCTCGTCACAGCTCGCCGAATAACCTATCATGCCTACTTTAGACCCAACTTTTGACATCGGCCTCGCAATCCCCTGAAAACACAATTTAAGCACCTAAAGCACAAATTCATCAAAGACCCATAGCAATTTTTACACACCCGTATCAGCACAATTTCAAATCAACACACGATCTAGTGGGATTCTACCACTTACTTAGTAAGTATTGAATCGTAATTAGTAACACATGCAGTCCCACCAACTTAGGGACTCAACACAGTTTTCAATCATTTTAACATTATGCAAATGAGTTAAAATTCTGATCGAATAACTAAGTGGTTTGATTACCAACCTTTGATGCAGAATTAGATATTACAGACGTGCTTGGTAGCAATGCGATCCAAATCAGAGCACAATTCCACAAATAAAATACTCTAAGTGTGCAAGAAACGTAACTACTAGGGTGCGAGTGTGAGTTTGTTAAAGGGACAAAGTGAATGAAATAGAACTTTTAAACCTGTGGCTTGTGACCGTCCAGTTTCTGCTCGTTCGGCGATGCTAGTCGGTCTCACCCAATCACTCGGCGAAGCGCTGAATATCTAATTTTCTCGCTGATTGTAACAGAGTTTGCAGTTCATGTGGGCATTACGTTGGTGATCCTCATCGAGATCGCCCACTGGGTTTGCGATGCGCCGATGAAATTCACCCTCCGCCGAGTTGTACAGACCCAACCTTTAAGATATACTAAATCAAACGGCGGGAATGATCGGTTACGCCTAACTTATCGGCGATCCGCCAATCGTAAATATTGGTCACCTCCATACATCTGTTCAAGCACTTTCCTCACTAAATCTGCACAAATAGTACACTATTATTTTATCAAGATAACAAAAGCAAGTAAATGGGTTTTGGGTTGCCTCCCAAACAGTGCCTTAGTTAACGTCATGGCACGACGCACGTCAACCTTGAAACTTCACTCTTGGGGCTAGCCATAGTATCCCTAGGCAAACCCCCTTGTTGCCTATGGTTAAGATGAGACGAAATATGAACCATCTGGGTCTCCAACTGCTTGATTGAAACTGAATGAGAGGTGACGGTCTGGTGAAGGGTAGACACATCTTGTTTCATGCCTTTTAGCATTTTGTTTGACCCTTCAACTTTGTTTAGAATACGCGAGAGCATATCCTCGGACCTACCACCTTCCGAATCCTTGGGCCTTTGTTGCTCGTGGGGAGTCACATATCTATCATTCTCCCCATCCTTCCAATTTGTATTCCGATCCCTCCATTCGCGGTCTTGATATTTCCATCCTTCGTCTCTAGCCCAACCTTGGTTACTACCCTTTCTCGGGTAGTTTGAACGATAACCACCACCTTGGTTTACTAGAAAGTTTACCTCATCGCTATACAGAGCTTCAAACATCATCTCTTCAGGATTCGTGCTCCTGATCCCCACAGCATTGACACCACGAGTACCAGCCCCCATGACATTCTTAGATAGAATATCAAGTTGTGTCATAATCTTAGCCATGATTGGTATCTCTCATTGTCCTTTTCAATATGCTCCTTAGATAGCTGGAAGGTGACACTGGAGACTTGTTCTTCACAAGTGTACCACACTCTATTGATGGTTGTCATGCAATCTATAAGTTGGGCTGCTACTGCGTACGACTGTTGCATTAAACCTCTGGGTGAGAGTTGGTCAGTGACACCCTTGTTTACCAAATCTAGACTCCGGTAGAAGTATTGGAGGAGCATGTTATCAGGAAGACCATCGGTCGGGCATTATAGCACCAATTTTTTAAATCGAAGCCAAGTTTCGTGCAGAGGCTTTCCATTCAGATGCTTGAAACTTTGGATGCTATCCTGAATAATCATCATCTTTGAGGGAGGGAAGAATCGCACATTAAATGTGGTGACCAGCCCCTCCCATGAAGTGATCGAATTTCGTGGTAATTCAGCTAACCATTTGCAAGCTTCCCCCTATCAGAGAAAATGGGAATAATCGCAGTGTGACTGACTCTTGAGAGATGTTCTTGAAAGAGAATGGCCCACAAACGTCTATGAAGTTTCGAAGATGCTCATGGGGATCCTCATGAGCTAATCCGCTGAAGAGTCATTTAAGTTGCAAGAGCTACAACATAGTGCTCGTTTAATGGAACACTGCATTCCCATTGGCTGGGGTAAGCGGATGGCTCTAACGCCTCCCATGAGATTGGGTTCATTGACGTTTGTCTCTTGGAGATCGTTGAGGTTACCGATGTCATCTTGGTGGCCCACCTGGCTACCATTTCTGCAGTTTACACTCATGCTTTCTGAAATGTTTACACAAATGTTCAAAACAAAACTAGAAATTAGATAAGTGAACTACAACTAAGAAGAATGAAAATTTTACCAATCTAAAAATTCTCAAGTAACACCACTCCCCGGAAGCGGCGCCATTTTGATACCTATGGTAACCAACGACACTAACTACGGTTTGAGTGTCTATGATCGTCGATAATATAGTAACCCAACCAAGGGTTGGGGTCGTGTCCCAAGGGAGCGGTCTTGAGAATTAATAGAAAAATATAATCTAGTTCAAACTAGTTGTAGCTAAAGACATTAACGATTAAAAACACTGTAAATCAAAAGGAGACACAAAAGTGTCAAATATCAATTTGGGGTTTTTGTCACAAGTATAGCTAAAAACAATAAAATTTACGAGAAAATCATGTATGGGGAAAAGTTCTTGGGGTGTGACCGCAATACAAGTTGAGACAAATAGTTGGGTACATGCTTTCGATAGGAAATTTGCAAGATAATAGTGACTAGGTTAAACTTTAGATGGAAATAAGTTCCCTCTCAGGTAACTTACCTCGTTTCAAATGAGTTCCTCTCGGACACCCATTTGCCGCATGAAGACCAGCCTACGCCTTACCCCACTCACTATCTCGAGCTGAGTGTTAGAATATGGGACTAGGGCTCACCCTCTCGGGCTGAACCTCATGTCGACCAACACCTTAGGCCATCAGTCTAGTGGTCTTGGTTTCGTGACCTCCCTCTCGGGCAAGCTGAAAACACATGGGTGGCTTTGTATTTGCAACTACAAACCCATTAACTTAAACCACAACCACTAGGTGAAATCACTATTAAAATACATCTAACCTATCAGCAAGCAAGACCCAATAATAATATCAACACATATTTGCTAAATCACACCTCAAGAATGGGGGTTTTTAGCCACACATCAAGAAATAACAAAATACACCAAAAATGATAGTGAAATCAAATGTGTATAAGAAATTAAACGTTGATTTAAGCAAAGGAAGAAGAATGGAGAAGACCCACTTCCAACTTGGGGAAGATGAACTCCTTTCTTCAAGTCTTCCCAAAAACTCTCTCCAAACTTGAGAGTAAAAAGAACTAAAAATTATATTGTCTAAAATTGATAGTAAAGACGCTTTCTAAAATCTGATATTGTCCAATTATACTACGAAAAACTATTACTAAGCTATAACTCCTAACGAGTATTTATAGTTTTCAAAAATATGTGTTGCGGTGGATCACTTGACAACATTAGTCAGAATCACCGATCAACTTGGCGATTCACCCTTTGGTGTAGTTCATCGCCTTCTTGCATCATCCTTTGGCATAGTCATGGTCTGGGTCATTGGGCGACATAATACTGCTTCACGGACCTTCTCGGTGATGCACCGACTTCTCCCTTTTTTCGCCGACTTGATCCTTTCCTTCAGGGCTCAGCACAATGGAACAAAAGGCGAAGTGAGACTCTTCGGCGATTCGCCAAGTGGACTCGGCGGTCCTCAGGTCTTCGTTTTCTTGTTCTTTTCAGCCTTCTCATTCCTTTTTGCGAAGTAGTGTCCATGCTTTCCTTCAAACTTCAAATACCTGAAACTTAAAGGTTTTCATCAGATATTGAGATAAGATAAGCATTTGAGGACACAATTTATATCAAAATAAAGCCCTAAATGTAGAAGGCACCCTTCTTGAAAAGTCATGAGCTATCCTTAATGTACCTTGAATCGGAATACCTAGTGAAAGGACTCTTTCTTGTGTAATGTACTTTGGGTCGGTAAACCTACTATTGGTAGTGTCACGCCCCGAGCCTACACCCTGGGTGGGACCGGCACTCGAAGACCATTGTTGGCCCTATGCGAACCCTTGGCCTGGCTTTCTTAACTCAGCGGAAAACTTAACTCAACAGAATAACTCCATGCAATAAAAGGTCATAAAGCAACCTAAAGGATAAAAACTGGCCAAAAAGGCAACTCGTCTCAAAATAGAATATTTATACATGCATAGATGAGAGACTTAATACTCACTAACTGACTGTCTATGAAGCCTCTATAACACTGAGATGGATGTTGGGACAGACCCTGCAACATCGTAATAAAACAAAACTAAGAGAACAAAGTAACCGAGTCCTCCGGAATGCAAAGAGGCTCACCACTGACTCTGGAGTGCTCAGCTGGATGCTGATCCTGGGTACCTGCATCGGCATCATAAATAAGATGGAGGCAAACTGGCATCACAGTACATGGAATGTACGAGTATACGAGTTGGACCGCTAAACAACAACTTAAGCTTGAAAGGAGTACAAGAGAACACTTACATTGGCTCTATTCAACTCATGAATAATTGAACTCAATATAAAGCAATAAGACACATGCAATATATAAAGCTTGTAAAACTATTTAAAACATGACGTCAAAATCATAGTCATAATATCATAAAAATATACCATGTTCCCTCTCAAAGTCTACTTGTGCAATGCATGAATGAAGTCCCATACCCCCATCCATACTAAGCAGAACCCCTCAAGGAACCATGCATACTAAGTGGTGATACAACGTTTTTACCATCACACTGCCTAACTGTCCTATACTTTTCCGTCATATAGAACTACTTTAACTTTAACTTAGTGGATCCACTAGCTTAACTTACGTGATCATCTAAAAAGTATGACCCGTTAAATCCCATGTTTGGCTACATGGTTCTTATGGAGAGTTGAGTTAATATGAACTCGTGTCCCCAATTCGGTGCTCAATACTACTCCCAAAATAAAATTTAGCTCATAAGTGTTTTAAACACATCTTTCTTTAGTTTGAGATAATTGCTCAAAGCTTAGCCCAAAGGCTCTCTTGGAAAACATAGTTGCTTTCTTACTCAAATGTAAAAACATTTATAAAATTCTTTGGGAATACTTAGTTCCCTAGTAACTTTTGAGAAATGAACTCAACTTTATACTTTTGGCTTAACTTGAACTTCAGACTTAAAACGAAGTTAGAACGTTCAATAAAGACCCTTGAAAAACTTTTAAAAACTTACTTCGACTTGCTTCTCAACTTCTCTTGACTTTGATCCTAACTTTTCCTTGAATTTGATTATGGATTCACGGTTTATGATTTGTGATAGGAAAGGTCTCTTGGTGTTTATGAATAGTTCCGATTGGCTAAACTTGAGAAAATTTACGAAAACACCGTCTTGGAACAAGTCCGCGATGCGGAGATGCCCCTAAATAAATGCTTGCGAAAATTAATTTTTGAAACAGTGGAGTCCGCGTCCTGTCCGCGACGCGGAGCGGATTTTTGTTCACAGGGGGAACAAGTCCACGACGTGGACTTGTTTCATGCAAGCTGCCCGACTTTTCTCCTTCATTTTTCCAACTCTAAACCCTCTTAACTTCAAAGGTTCCAGCCCCAAACACTTAGAATCATAAAACCCCTTATCATACAATAGATTCAAGTCGGCATTCCATCCGGAAACATGTACCAAATCAACAAGAAACTTCAATACAACCACAAGAATTCAACAAACACAACCAATATTTTTCTCGGAATTAAAACAAGTTTGGCGTGTGGGGGACTGAACTAACCCCACGCTATGATCTCACATACCTTAATAGGGATCACCCCCGACGAAATCCACGATGATCTCTACGAACCTTGCTTCTTCTTCTCCTTCTCCTCTTCTCTCTCAAAGCCCTAACCCTCACTTTAAAAAGGAAAAACTGATTTAAAATCAGTCTAAAACCTTAATATAACCAAACTAAATGTTTAGGGAAAAGACCAAAATACCCTTACAAATTCGGAGTAAACTGCCCTGTTCCAACAACCCAACTTCCAAAGGGCATAACTCACTCATACGAACTCGAAATCGCGCAAACTCGGCGGCGTTGGAAAGATCATTCCAAGGGCTTTCCAAAAATAACTAGAAATACACCTAAATCATCCTGAGATAGAAGTTATGACCGTTTTAAGTTGACCAGAAACTCATTTTTTTTCCATAACTAAATTTCCAGATTTTTAGTTCTTTCCAAAAAATGACTATTTCCAATTTCAAGCTTCTTCATGGTTATTTCAAATTGCGGGATGTTACAATATCTCCCCCTTGGGAACATTCGTCCTCGAATGAGATTACTCGTACTAAGCTAAGGGTGTAACATCAAACGTAAACACCCAACAAGCAACCATGCAAACAACAACAACAATATGCTCACTATAATTAAAAGAGCACTTAGAAGGAAATTAGTACCTTGATCTACATTTCCACCGGATTCAAAGGGATGTGGATATCCCTTCTTCAACATGGAGATGTGAAATACCGGATGAACCGCTGCTAGTTCATGTGATAGCTACAACTCATAAGCAACACTGCCAATCCTCTTGGCTATGCGGTAAGGTCCAATAAACCGGGGACTAAGCTTCCCTTTCTTACCAATCCTCATAACCCCCTTCATGGGTGAAACTTTCAAATATACACAATCATCTTCTTCGAACTCTAACGCCCTTCTCCTAACATCAGTGTAGGATTATTATTTTTTGACGACTCTGTGCCGTTTCCAACCTTTCTTGAATCACTTTCACCTTCTCCATAGCTCGATGAACTAAATCTGGATCTATCAACCCTGCTTCACCAACTTCAAACCATCCAAAAAGAGATCTACATCTTCACCCATAAAGAGCTTCATAACGAGTCATTTGGATGCTAGAATTGTAACTATCGTTGTAAACAACTCCCTGTAAGATAGGTAATCATCTCAATTATCCTTGAAACCAATCCCACAATCCACCTTGATACGTCAAAACACCATCTCCCCCTTGTTGGAAAGCCATCACTACTTATGAACATATTGCCTGTAATTTAAGCAAGATAGGGTCTGGGTCTTTCTAACCTTTTTACTTCAGGCACTAATGATGGTTTAGACTTATCCATAATCACTATTCCTCCTTGTGGAAAATCCACAAGACTAACTCTCAGGTGTGCAAATCGGTGCAGATCTCTTGCTGATTCTCTCTGTTCTTCCTCAACACGGGCGGTGCTACCCATAGATAACCTGCTTAAGGAATCAGCAACAACATTTGCCTTACCAGGGTAATAAAGAAAACTCATGTCACAACCCTTGAGTAACTTTAACCACTCTCTCTCTGTCTGAGATTAAGCTCGTCCTAAGTGAACACATATTGCAGGCTCTTGTGATCGGTGAACACACCCACATGAACATCATACAACATTGACGCCATATCTTCAAAGTGAAAACTACAACATCCAACTCTAGCTCATCACATTACACCCTGATTCACCTAAACTCGACTATTGATCTCTAAACCATTTTAGATTTAGATACCCAGTATGTACTCAAGAACCAAATATCATGACTGGCAGTAGTCAACTTCTCTTTCCATTCCTGAAAGCTTTCCTCACAAGCTTCAAACCGTTGAAACTTCATTGTTTTCCGAGTCAACCTGGTCAATTAAAACCCTTATCTAAAAGATCCCTCTGTAACTGCTCTTTTAACTTTTTAAACTCTGTTGGTGCCATTGTATATGGCGAAATATAGATAGGACGAGGATTTGGAATGATGTCTATGCCCACATCTATTTCTTTATCAGGAGGAATTCCGGGTAGGTCATCAGGAAAAACTTCTGGAAACTCTCTTACTATAGGAACTGACTGAATAGGAGGTATCTCAACACTAGAGTCATTAACTCGGACTAAGTGATAATTACAACCCTTCGAAACTAACTTCCTCGCCATAAGGTACAAAATGAAACGACCCTTAGGCACAACTGAACTACT